>CAJUYI010004560.1:0-18140 GCA_910591695.1 Galerucella pusilla
GACATCCATAATGTTTCTAGTAAAAAAACAAAACAATATTTTAACTGTTCCAAATGTCCTTATAGATCACATTCTCAAGCTTTACTGGATAAACACTTGATTAAACATCTTATAGCTTCCAATAAAAACGTATCTTGTAATAAGAGTCAATATCCAACAACTTGTGAAATAACTTTGAATAACCACCAAAAAAACACATTCCATTGTGTTGAATGTCCTTTCACATCATCAATTGAATCTGATTATCTCAATCACACAAATACTCATAGTGTTAGCTCTACATCACCACCATCTATTAAAAATAAAATTACCCTTGATGAAGAGAAGACACCTGTTCAAGAGTTCAGTTTAGTCATTGTCAAAGAAGAACATGTTGATGAATTTGCAGTTGATACATGATAACCAAAGAGGTGATGGTGGAATGTAGTTTTTCTTTGTTGTTTTGTTGATTGTTGAGATGAATTTTGTTCAATATTACACAGTTTTTGCTAAATATAAAGAACATCTAAAGATGTTCCAAAAATATTGAGTTACTTGTAATCATTGTAAATGTCATGTGTGTCAAATTCAACAAATAAATCTAATAATCATAGGTTGTTTGAGGAAGACTGATATTGTAAATGTTTAATATTTTGCAGTGTGTTGTTTTGTAGTATAGCAGGTTTTGTAATGTAAAGGATCGTTTTGTACTGCTCAGTTTAATTGTCTCGAAAATAATATTCAGTGATAAGAACATAAATAAAACTTCCATGCACTGATCTCGTCAATAGCAGAAATGATGAAACTATATTGTTAAATATTGCCGTTTATTGTGTATAATTAGTTGCCTATCATCAGTTTTTTGCTCGCACACTCCCCTCAACCCGAGTTTTAGCAGAATTACAACCTGCTACTAACGTACGAGTATGTAGGAATACAATACTCCAGTGCTTAAAAATTTGCATCCTCCGTCTCGTCGTCCATGGCGTCTGCCTCTCACTATTAACCACATGAGGCAGAGGTTTGGCATGATGTAATGATTGATCAAATTCTACTGCAGAGTGGTATACTTTGGCAAGTTTATCTGAAGCCGTGGAAGGAATGTAGTCGAAACCATTCGGTATTGCCACGTTTAACTATGGAAAAGCTAAAGTGCTAAATATGTAGTGATAATAATTAGAGAAGGGACTTTTTATTATTAACAATATCAACAATAGGTATGATTAAACGTTAATTCTTTAATGTGCTTGTTTCCTTGGATTTTTGTATTAACATTATTTTTTCAATTTATGAATATTAAAAGATGAGCACTTTTCCAAATTTGTTACGGGCTTCTTCTAGCTCTGGCAGCGTTGTACGAAAACCATAATTACCACACCCTCCTAATTACATAATTGGTTATTTTTATCGAAAGCTGACTTCTTATATTGGCAAGCGCGTGCGTGTGTTCTTCCCTCTCACTTCGTCAATTGACTGATATTGATTTATCCAGTGGCGTTGGTTTTGTCAGTTACCTTTGTATTTTCAATGTTACTTGGTAAAATAGGTACCGTACGCCATTTGTACGTTTATGACATATATGCCTCGCCTCTTACCGATTCCCCGTAGCTTCAGATGAACTTGCCAAACTATAGCCTAGGCACGAGGGTCATAGTCAAGTCAAGTCAAGCCCCGGCAAGAAATTACATTAAATATTTAGTCTCGAGGCTTATTATAGGCCACTTGAGAGTCGGACTAGAGAATGTAATCTACATTCAGAGGACCCCAATATAGATCTGAAAAGGTCGAATAGGCCGAGTAGCCACCTGATCAAATCTAACATGTATGATTTAATAATAAAAAATTGGAAACTGCATCCTGCCTTTTCCATTATTTTTGCGACAAAATGTAACGCAAATTTAACCTTAAATGAAAATTATTGTTAATTTCAAAAATCGCTGTTTTAATATTTATATAAGTATTCATAACATCGTGCGTATATAAAATTTATAGGTATAATTCTGTAATAGGAAATCAATTCCGTCAGTCACTAGCCGAGTCAGTGACCTTATACTAAAAATGCATCAACCAATTTAAGCTACCAACTAACATAAAAAGTACCCACATGGGTTGTAAATATTGCAAAATTACCTAAATTTTATTATAAAATCAGAATCAAAAGCTACGAAAGGAGCAAAAATCGCAGAATCCATCGCGAAAGAAATTATGCTTAGAAGCAACATCGACATGCCGTGTAAGCACCAAGTGCGGAGGACCACACCGTTCCAATGAGTGCCTAAACCCCGAAGTCAAAAGAAACGTCGCCAGCAATCAGCTATGCTGAAGGAAATGAAACACCTAGATGAAAGCCTGGCATATCCACAGTAAGATCAGTCGGGGTTTCAACTCTTTAGACGCAGTTCGCTGGCTAAGAATTTTTGCCGAGGAGGAAGCTCAAAGCACAGCCAATAAAAGAAAGAAGACTGCTGAATATAAAATTATTAAATTTTGAGCAAATAATTACCCTCCTACTTGGTCATTTGTTGTTTGTGCCGATATCAAATAGTAGTACCCTCAGCAAGTCACCTTCAAATGTCGCTACCGTCGTTATACCTAAATCATCAAAAGCAAAGGCTCACCGAAAAGCTCGATTACCGACAGCGGCGCCGATAATGGGAGAGGTGGAAATATCTCAGACGGAATAACATCTACTTTTGTAAAACCAGATACCTAGTTAATTTTTTCTTTGTTCGTTGTAAAAAAAATATAAATTGTGTAAGATCAAAGTGTGTTTCTAGCACGGGACCTTTTTTTTAAGGTGTTTAGTTAGTCACTTCACTATAAAAGTATGAACAGACTCTACCTACTTTTTTAAACAATCTATGTATTTTTGTGAAAATGAGCATTGATGATATTTCTGCAACTATTTAGGACTTGTGACAGAAATTCAAGTTCCCTACAAATTCCCATATACAAAGACATTTTGTTGGTTTTGTGAAAAACAACTTACTTGCAATAAATATGTTAATAACAAAAATTAGGTAGTCAACAAGAAAGTACAGACGCAAAAAGAGCTGGAATGTTTCAACTTTACATTAGTCATGAAAAAATCAACATGCAGGAAGATAACGAAAATACAAATCTTAATCAAGGTCCCGACCTCACAAGAATACCAACTAACTATATACTCAACGTACCACGTGCGTTTAAGATGTAAAAGACCGGTTAAATTAAAAATAAGCGTATATGATTCAGTATACTGTACTATATGCCTTTTGTTAAACGGTCAATGTTGTATCAAAGGAGGGTATGGTTTGGGTTTTAAATGAAAATCATAGTAGATATATAACAGTGGATTTATTTATACCTAAGTAGTATTTTCTATATTATTACAAAGAGGTCATCCACGTGTGTCGTATTTAGTATTTTTTTGTTTTTTAATTCAAACAATCAGTTATTAACATCTGCCTGTTCAAAATATGTTGTACTTATAAATTATTAATAATAAAATCATAACACCAAAAGTAGCTGAATATCAAACTCGGTATACAGGGTGGTCAACCTCAAAACGCCTCGTTCCATGATAGCTAAACTGAGATTTTTTTAGCAATACAATAGTACACCGGACGTAAACATTTTGATGTGTACGTACCGCCTCTGAGAAAAAATTTGGAAATATACCATAAAAAAAGAAATTTTATTATTTCCTTTTTTAATTCCGTGGAAAGTATTGAGCTTTGTCCATTTACCAAAACCTGCTAAAATAGATGTAAATAGTATTAACGAAAATTTTTGCCCCAGTAAAAACTAGAAAACAATGTTCCAATTAGCATTAGACCTTATACAGATTTGGCAAATAGTTATGTTGCGTATAGCCATTCTGTGAGTGAAAGAGAGAAAGCTATAATACAACAGAGGTATTCCCCTCTCCGGAGAGTGTATACCTAGTCTAGAGTGGTGGGTGCTTCATGGAGGGGAAGTATTTTGTTCTCTCTTGGACATAAAGAATTTTATGTATACTCATTGCACTACATACAGAAGGTAAATATTTTCCAAACCTGTATGTTCCTATTAAAAAATTTTTAGTTTACTATTTCACATGAAAAATTAATATTCAATTGAGTTTTCTTATGATAAAGCCTCGATTTTAATTTTATAAATACCAAACTGAATTGATTTCAATATATAATAATTAAAACTTTATTTTCATTTTAATCTTTAGGTGCTTCAGCCAAAACTCATCCGGCTCACGTTGTGAGTCTTTAATAAAATTGTCGATAAGACACTTGTATTATTTCATAGTTTCGCGATATATTATATTATAATCAAATAATTGTATAATTTTTCCCTTGTTTAAAAGAAATGTTACTTCCTTGCTTCTGTTTATTATCATTTAACTCTATATCATGAAGTTTTGTCAATTCTTTTTTTTTTCTATTAATTGAAGGTTGTCTGCATCTCTCTAACATTTTGTTGTGTTGATATTATTGTTGTTTTAATATATATTTCTCCTTTGTGTAAATATTGTTATTCTTCATCTTCAAATTAGGTTTATATCCATAATTTTGTATCTTTTTGAAAATAATTTTCTCCTTTTTTTTCAACCCTTTATTTATCTGGCTACGCCGGGTCACCAGTGTATATAATAATTCAGAAGAGTATAGATCAAGGAGGACCACCTTCTATATTTGAAAGTGGTTTTTTCATAAAATGCAAACTTATTATTAAAACCATCAATTTCCTAATTATTAAAAAAAAACATTGTATTCCTTGATATAAACTTTTTCTCGGCGCAAGATTAGTCATTATACCGTCTATAAAGGTCGCTAAACTGAATAATTTCCATTACTCGGTAGAACTCATACGTGCACAAACAAAATACTAACATAATTATATATGTAAAACCCACTGTACCCGCCTGTGCTTTTTATAATCATACTCAAAATGTATATTAAGAATTATCATCATTGTTAACAAACATTACTTTAGGAGACCTATCTTGAAGAACGGGTAGTCCTAATACGTCAACATGAAATTTTCAACGATATTTTTATCTGTGATACTTTTTGTATATTTTGAAAAAAGTGCCGCTGCTCCGAGTCCAGTGTGGAAATTATTTGGATATAACAATTATCCAAATAACGGTTATCAATATTCCGGTTATCCAAATAACGGATATCCATATGGATATAATGGAAATTATCCACAAAGGACGAATTATGGAAGAAGTAACAACGAAGGTGGAGCAGATAGGTACAAGTCAATTTGTAGAGTGCATGCAGTTGATTCGCTAGCGTTTCCAGGAAAAATAGGAAATCCAGTGTGTCCTTAATAGTGATTATATTATTTCAGAAAAATGTAGATTTATTGTAAGTAATAAAGTTTATTTCCATAAATTTGTTATTTCATTCACAGATAAATATATTGATTATTCAATAGATTTGCTTTTATTGTATTGAGAAGACAATGTTGATATTCTTGAATATTTAAATAAATTTGGAAAAAATCAAACTAATAAGTGGCTAAGGGTAAAATCATATTGGCAATATTTTACTCATTCAGTACGATTAATGAAATATTCATGGGTGTTGTAGTGCTTCAAAGCGGTGGTAAAATTAAACGCTATTATATATTAAACAATATAATTTATTGATCTCATTTTATAATATACATCTTTTAAAATAAACTATAGGGATTACAAAGCAATTCATAATAATGTTATTATTAATAAGTCTTTCGTTTATTAAAGATACAAATTCTTACGAGATATTATAGGTAAATTTGTTTCAAGTTTAACAAGAATTGTCCACATAAAAAAACCAATTTCATTCAAAAATCGTTATTTCAGTATTTTGAGACATGTCGTTTAACACCGCATCAAGATTCCATATTTTTCGATGTTTTTATCAGTTCAGTATTTCCACATTATCTTCAATTCCAGAATTTGTTTTTATGAACACAGGAATCCAAAGAGGATTTCAAGAAAAATGCACAATCGATCCTGACCTTCAGATCATTTTAGATCAACAGGTTATCTTCTAAATGAGATTAGATTCGCAATAACAAGAATTGTTCAACTAAATCGGACGAGAAGAAGCGCCGAAAGAACACAAACTCGCTTCTTCAAACACGAAGTGATAACGTGTTGGATAAAATTAACGACAACAAACCATCTAAACTGGAATGGGATGGAAAGGTGCAGTTAGAAAAGCTGGAGCAGTTTACAATGAGCATCGATAGCAGTCAAAAAGATTTTTATATTTCCCTATAGCAGTGGAAACTACTTCACACACTGTCCTGCGAAGCTAGAGATATAAAATGCTGGGACTATAGAGTGCACAAAGGAGGTTTTCTTCAAGTAAGATTACACCGGTCAACAAAAAAAAAAATTTCTTGGGTTTCTGTTCTCATGCTTAAATTCTGATTCTAGACATTGAGAAACACTTAAATATTCGTTTGCTTTGAACTGATTTACAACGATAAGTATAACTTAATTCAATTTAATACGAAGAATATTCACTTTTAGACATTAACTTCTTGTTATTTTACATATATTATTATATGTTATTGTTTATCACATATTTTCAATAAAAAAGAATCTTGTATCCGAAAAAATGTTTTCTAATTATAATTTACAGTGGAAGTGTGGAAAAAATTTAAAAATTTAATTTAATTTAATTTAACCAAAATTTAACATGTAGCAGTCAGACCCAAAAATCGTGTTGACTGGTGTTATGTGAAAAGTCTCGTCATAAAAACAGAGCACAAAAAGCTTTAATGCTGTAGGTACTGAAGTTTGGGGAGTCAGGAGGATCGATTTTGCAGCAAAAAGTTGATGAAAAATATTATCAGTTGGAAAATACCTTGAAAAATCGGCAGTTTCAAGTCTCAAAGTGGAAATAAAAAATGTATCTTTGGTTTGTAGAAAGTATTTTGAGGGGCATTTTGACGTTGAATAAATAATGTTTATTTAGGAAAATTTTGTGTTTTCAACACTTTTTCTACATATATTGATGTCAAACGAAACATAGTTGTATAATGAAAAAACTTTTACTCATAAAATTAAAATAAGATATCTAAATTTTACAAAAATTCAAGTTAAGTGGCAACATTTGCATCTATATAAAATAACCTGCGCTATTTTTTCTTCAAATTTTGTTGATTAATAGAGAGTATTCAAGAAACATAAACAGTAAATAAAATATTTCAAATTTGTTGGAATTCCTTACTGGGTGTCGAAATACCTAAAGCTTCTTCATAACCCGAACTGGATTTCTTCTTCTTCTCTCGCACTGAAATAAACACTTACATTATTTATGTGTGGCTTTCAGATAATGGGTTTTAAGGTATTTTATTAGTAGGGCCAAGACAATCGAAAATAATACTACTGAAAAACTACGACCAAAAAATGCGCCAACAAAATTGACAGGTGTCCTAATAGGATGCTGCGGTCAGCAAGGGCACATGAAAAAGCTGGAATTAATAGGGAAAGAAGAATGTAGATTATGTGGAAAGAAATAAGAAACACCAATTCACATATTTCCTGTATGCACGGTACTAAACAATCCCATGGAACATCACCTGATGAGACATATTACTGGATAGAAGAGAAAGCTGAAGCCTACGGACATCCTGACAGATGAAACCATGTGCAGATGGAGTTTTCCAAATGACGAAAACGAAGAGCATATGTTGGACCAGAACCAGCTCTTGGGACCACAAAGAAGGTAGTGCGAGGGCAAATACAAAGATGGGTACAAAGCCAACATAGACTTCAGTGGAGGAACACTCCAAAGCACACAGTAAAACCTTCATAGGTGACACATGTGTGAAACGGGCCGAAGAGCTACTGAATATCAGTAGGAATATGCTAAGAATTATTACAGGTTGTCTAACGTGTCATACTCCGGTAAAAGATCACCTGCATAACATAGGGTTATATAACGGGGACCTCAGCTGCAGACTTTGTGTCATGGAGACGGAGACCGTAACCCATGTCTTCTGACTGTGAGGCACTGGACTCGAGGAGACAAACAATATTCGCAGAAGCCAATGTGCCACCCGAAGTATCTGGCACACATCCAATGGACCTACATTGTCTACTCGAAGGTACGGGGATAACTTTATGGGTAGACTAAATGTGGGAGTAGAGTACAATAAGCCAATAGGCTGCAGTGCTCCCAGCATCAGAACGTCTTCCAAAACACAAAAAAAAGCCTGGCGAATGTAAAGTTTCTGGTACGAGATGATAACATTTACGTCTTTTATCTCCCGCACGAGCAGCCACTGGTTATACAAACTGGGAATAGCAGTCGATCTGTTTACTTTTATTATCAATGGATACCGCTTTCGCCTCGAACATTGAAATCTTTAGTTAAATATTGATTTTAATATTTACATTCATAATATTATTATCATCATTTGAATCCTTGCGCTAATTTGATAGGTTTGTTGTATCGTGAAATAGGTTTATGAAACCTAGACCTTTTTGATCATGTTTTTTTCTCAGTAAATAAAAGTTTATAAACAATGTTTTGACCTACGAGCGATAACCTTCCAAATAAATGCACAAGGTCGGGATCAAAATGTGCATATACCAGGCGTAGGACTAATAACGACACTGATTGTGATGAGGTTTGTTATTTCAAAATAGTTAAAAACAGTGGCGTAACAATAGGGTGGCAGGGCTGGCAAAATGCCACGGGCCCCCACCCAAGAGACCGTGAGCTCAAAAATTGTTTTACATTGTCCCTGAGTATTTTATTTTATTTGAAAAGTAAATTTTCATAAGTTCTGCAATATCCAAAGTGAGACAACTAAAGATCATGATACAATTTCAAGTTAATCGTTAAGCATTTTAACCAACCTACGCAAAAAGGTGTTGATTTATTTTTAGAGATGTACACGCCAAATAATGCCGTATATGTTAACTGTGCTGCTCATAATTTGAATTTAGTACTCAATGACAATAATGTAGTGAGAGGTTATTGATATGCAAAATTTTTGTGAAACAGTTCAACAAATTTATAATTTTATTGGGCATAGTATCGAAAGATGGAATATTTCATCAACATTTATATCTAATAAAGAAAGTGCACGTTTCATATTTTTACCAGTACTGTGTCGGGTTCAGTAATTTTATATTGGACATTTTTTACAAAAAAATGAATGATCTAAGAGTGATGTCGAAAGATTTCATAACTGAATTTCTAGAACTTCACAGAAGTTATCCCTGTTTATGACATATAAAATCTTCGTAGCTCCTTCCAGTTGCCAAAAATCGTAATGTAGCAGTGAGCCTTTCATGTGCCGTTATAGCTTGCCGCATTCGAGTGTTTTCTTTTTGTATTAAAGGAGCTACTAGAGATTATAATTCAAAGTGATTCATTCTCAAGTAATTATGCCAATCTGAAGGATCCAGTCGCAATTCCTGTAATAGATTAATATGAGAATATGTAGCCCGTTTTTGTAACCCATTTTGACCGAGGTTTTTGTTTAATAATACACTTTTCCTTAATAACTACACACGCCACTGCCATTACCATAAGAATTTTTTTCGACGTCATGTCACGATTGTCACACATCCTCACTCAACAAGCAAAAGTGTCTGTTTGTGGGAAATGTGAAAGTACACGTTTACTTTACAGCCAGCATGCAGATACTTAGCTGCGCATTCTTCCTTCATAGTGAGTGGGCCCCTTTTTAAAAAACATTAATCCCTACTAGATGGGCAGGACGTTATGATGACGTTTTTGCTTTAACTTTAAAAGTTCGATTTGTTGAAGTCCAAAAAGCGCTAACGAAAACAATTCTGTTAAATTGCAAATCAGATGAAAGAAATGAAGCTGTTTCACTCAAAAAGAAGATCGAAAACTACAATTTTATTATGTTACTGGTTTTTCATTGCGAAATCCTACTTACTATCATTGCAGCCACTAAAGCCACCGATTTTTCAAATGCCTTGAAACGTTTGAAAATTTGTCTAGAAGAATTGGAAAGGTGTGGATTTAAAAATGGAAGCAAATAGTGTAGCATCACCCCGGAATTTTCTAAAACTCGTCATAGGAAGGTAAAGCGCCATTTCGATGAGCGTTGCGAAGATGGGCGTCTTCAAGATCCGGAAAGTTTGTTCAAAGTGTACATATTTTATCGAGTATTGGACATTATTATAAGCCAACTGACATCGCGTTCCCTTCCAAGGGATAAAATTAATTCAAATTTCAGTGTCTTGCAGCCTTCCACTTTAAAAGTTTTAAATGACACTGATATATTAAAAAAAAGCTCTAGAATTTGAGAGAAGAGGCCTATGGTCATTAGTGGGACATAAATGTATTAAAATTAAACTGAGTATAACGTGACGATTTTTACTGCTAGGGCCCAAGCAAAAAAATTTGCCACGGGCCGATGGTATAGTTACGCCACTGGTTAGAAATTACATCCACATGGAGAATTTTAATCCTACGATAGCAAAATGTCGGGAAAAACTCGACTGCACTCACTTAGAAAAAAAAGGAAGTTGCAAATAAAATTTTATACAAAATAACGGGGCCAGAAATCTTCTGCAGTACTAAAAGAGTAACAGAAAGCTTGGTTAGAGATGAAGAAATTTTGGAGTCAGAGCATTTCATACAAATTGAGGAAAAAAAACAAAAACCTTTTTGTAAATAATGTTCATAATTGCAATAGTACTAAACCCGGCGTGAATGAGGTTAGAAATTGTTACACCAGGTGGGTACAATATATCCAAAATTTTTATGTTACATTTTTGATACTATGATTGTGTAATTAGCATTTCTGCTTAAGATGTATTAATCATAGTAACCATTCAACAAGATGAATAAATAAAATACCAACATCAAGTTAAAAAGCATTATTTTTTTATTGAAATAACAAAGTACCTATCTAAATTTTCTTTTAAAAATACAAATTTAGGCAATTAACTTCTTTTGGCATAAAAATCTAACAAAATTCCAACTTTGGTAAATCAACATAATAACAATAGTGTCTTCTAATTATTATAAATAAAAAAGAAACTGAAAAGTCTTGTGAGATCATGAAATAGAGCACCAAAATTACATACATAAAAATGTAACACCGACTACGAGGTCGGGCATGACGTACCCGAGCCGCCCCGTACCCCAGTCGCCGCCGGCGCAACACTAAACTCGATACTGTACCTCACCCTTGGAACCTTTACCTCCAGCTACTGAAACGACAGAACTTGCATGGCAACAGTAACATTAAAATATCTGCGTTTAGAAACTTTTCGGGTATGACGTACCCAACCTCACTCACGCCGGAATATTCATAATAGTATATTATTAAACGAACAATTTATGATAGCCATAATTCACGATGGGTGACGTTTGCGTCACGAGCCGCAGGCGAGGGGCGCAAGTCACTCAAGTGAATTATGGCCATAAATTGCGAGTAGAATACTCATAGATTACTATACTTTGTCCACGACACTTAATTTATTTATTAATAAATAAAAGTCAGTAGCGATTTAGCATATTACTAACCTCAAAATGTTGTGGCAGCTACTTCAAATTATTTGACATATATAGAGATGGGCGATACTGTAGAAAGTATCAATACAACGTACCGTTATAAATGTATTGTTTTGAAATACTTAATATTAGAAAATATCGTTATGAAAAGTATCAATACTAAAAATTACAATATTTTATAGATACGATATATGTCAGAAACAAATTTCCTGAAAAAAATACACAGATTCAATAGTTTATTTCATATTGTACCCCCATCTCTAGTCGGGAATTATGAACCATAATACACTACAGTGTATTATGAACCATAATTCACGACAGTTGATATATGGGTACCATATACCTTTAGTTAGGAGGTGAAATATTGACTTATTATTAGGTGGTCGTGGACAAATAAATAATACGTTTTATATGGCACAAATTATATCCACTCAAGAATGGAATATTTAATTAATCCATTTCTCACCTTTTTCTTTCGAATCTTTGGATTTCTTTTCCTTCTTTTCTTTTTTAATTTCTTTAACTTCCTCGTAATTACCTTCAATTTCATCGTCTAAACCTAATAAATTCGCTTCTTTAGCACCTTTGTTTGATTTCTCTTTATGCCTCTCGCTTTTTTTCCTATTCGATTTTTCTTTACTAACTTTATCGTTACTAGAATTCTCTTTTGTGTGTTTTTCATTGTTATTTTTACTAGATTTATCTCTCTCGGATTTTTTCTTCGAGTGTTTCTTCTCTTTCTTAACTTTCGTCTCTTCCGGTTTCACAGGTTTGGCAGAATAGTCATAGGCTGGCCTGAAATAGAAATCATAAGTCAATCAATTTAATCAAGATGATAAAACTGAACAAATTCTTACAAGTTTAAGTCTATATTCAATGCTTTGTGAGGATCGTCTTTTGCAGAATGGTCACTACCGCCATCTGAAAGCGTGGCTCCTTCGGGAAGTTCCATGTCTCTTTTTACTTCTACTATGGGACCGTGGTTTAAGTCTTCATCTGAAGAGCTGGAATATTTAAGATTATAAAATACCTATTTTGGGAAATTTCGGTTTCATAATTATTATTATTATTACATATTGATGCCAGAGGAGCTGGCTCCTATTGTGCCCAAAAAAAATACATTACAAAAGAAATACCTACTAAGTAGTAGTAAACAAACAAATAAGAAGAAAAAAAAAATAGAAATGACGATTAAATGTTATTAAATAAGTTACACTGATCTAGTTTATTTTTGAAAATATTGACACTTCTGTACCTCTCTGTATCTGTAGAGTGGGGAGGGTGAGTGTGTAGGCTCACAGCACTTAGGCCACATGTGACCCATTGTACATCCTCCCGAGGAGTTGTCCTCCTAGGTCATTGTCCATCCTGTCCTTCTCAGGAAGGTGGTCAGGTCACTAGGAGACATCTCCTTTATATTGGCAGGTGTAGGCCAAGACTCACCGAACACACACTCGCTTATTGACGATAACTCCGGACACTCGCATAAGACATGCCTGACAGTTTCATCTTCCTGTTCACACATCCTGCATAGAGGTGTGTCCACTAACCCCATGGTATGGAGGTGTTTCCTTAGTTGACAGTGACGTCAGAAATCCTACTGTGACACTTGTTGCCGAGACAATTTCACTGTCTAGATCATTCCAAATATTGAAAAGTCTGTTAGGTGAAAAGTTTTGTCTCTATCTAACCGTAACATTTTCCTTTTTTAGCTTGAGCTAGATTACCAAAATTATATTTAAGGATTCGAAAGGCTACTACAATAAGATGAGGTAGTTTTAATGAGGCCACATTTTAAATGATAAAATAATATGGGAAATGGGGCTCTATGATTTCTTCAAACACTACAACATAATATTACCTCACAGACTTGTGTTTCTTCTTCCTATTTTTCTTCTTTTTGGACGTTTTATCCGCATTCAAAGTAAGATATTTATCAGATCGTTTCTGTGCTATCACTTTCAACGGAACGTTGAGATCGAGTTCCGCCACGGGTATATTATCGAAATGTTCACTAACATCACCGTTACCGTTACGTTTCGCGGATTCGGTACTTTTTAAATAATGCGGATTATTTTGTTGCTCGTTCTTTCTAGCTTCACGACTCTAAAAATAAAAATAATAAATTGAATAGTACGATTTACAGAATAATATTTTCTTACCTTTCTGATTTCTTCTTTCGTTGGTTCTGGTTGATAGTTGACGTTTTTTTCTTTTTCTAGTTTAACAAAAAGATTTTCGACCATTTCAGCATCACTATCTGAGTCCGTTTCATTTAATGGTTCATTAATCCACGCATCTAAGTCCAAGCTGAAATAAATAATAATTTTTTAACGTCCAACGATTCTAATAACTGAAAGTAGTGGCGATCGTTTATGTCTACCTTACAGGAAAACTGAAAAAGTGATAATTATAAAAAATTCCTACATTTTCACTTCAGAATTTTCATATTAAAGTCGTGTGAAAAATGTCACTTTCCGCACTCGTTACGTAATATACTATTTCCAAGCATACAGGAAACGCTTCATCAACTATTAGCTAGCAGTACCTGCTGGTTTCTGGCTGTTAAAGCTCATTTTCTGACCTTGTGAAACAATGTACTATTTTGGACCTAAGAGATCTACTATGTTACAGAGACTAGAAGTTCCTTTAGACCCACTTCTCATAGGAATTACAGAAAATACACATAGATTCAAAAGTTTTGCATCTCCCTAAATCTCCAAAAAAAAATGTGTTCAGTATAAATGGATCAGAGATTAATCAAATAATAAGTTTCAATAAAAAAAACGTGTATATTTGTCAAAAATTTTTATTATCCAATAATAAACTTGCTTTAAACATGAAAAGTATTCTTAGAAATTAAATAAATTGAATACAAATTGATTCTTTTTAAGGAAAAGGTTAAGTGAGAACCTGCATGAGAACTTTTAATAAAGAGTATTTCCACCTCTAGAATTTATGCAAGCTCGAAGTCGCCTGCCCATGCTGTTTACAAAATTATTGATATTCTGTTGAGGAATATTTCGCCATTCTTCTTGGGTCGCATGAACAAGCTCTTGTACACTCCTGGGTGGATTTCTGCGTGCTGCCACTGCCCTGGCAAGCATGTCCCAAGCATGTTCTATGGGATTCATGTCAGGAGATAGGGCAGGCCAGTTCAAACGATTGATCCCTTCAGTTTCAAGATACTCATTTACAGCTCTGGTCCGATGAGGTCGGGCGTTATCGTCCATAAAAACGAAGGAATTGCCAACAGCTGCGCGCCATAGACTCACGTGAGGATGTAGAATCTCTCTGAGATACCTATCACTAGTCATCGTTCCCTATACATGAATTAATTCTGTGCGATCATTTAACATGATACCAGCCCAAAACATAGCACTTCCTCCTCTGAAGGGCGGCACGGGGCGAGCATGGGCAAGCTGAGCAACTCTCGTTGGATCCCGCCACACACGTATTCGATGGCTATCTTGTACCAAACAAATCCTTGTCTCGTCGGAAAAAAACACCGAATTCCAAAATTCTTCAGGCAAGGCTGCGTGTTCTTGAGCCCACTGTAGTCGGCGAACTCTGTGCTCAGGTTGTAGTCTGGGCACTCTTATTGGTCGGCGACACCTCAAACCTGTCGCAAGTATTCGTCTTCGTAATGTCGAGATCGATACTTGAACTCCCAACGCATGTCTCATATCTCTTTGGAGTGCTGGTATTGCCATGGTCGGGTTTCTTCAGATAGTTAAGCGGATATAGTGGTTCTGCCGCTGATTAGTAACACGCCTTCTACTGCTTCTAAGTCTATCACGAAAAGAATTGGATGGAGATACCGGTTCCATACAAGAGACACATCACTTTGCCAAACGCCAACTCTGTTTGCCACGAACCTTTGAGAATGATCTTCTTCAACTAAAGCCACCATTCATGCACGGTCAATCTCACTTATGACTTGACGATTCATGTTTGCACTTAAAATCGTAAAAATAAAATGCCTTGAATGTTAAAATGATCGCACTAAAAATGTTATCTTACAAAAAAAACTGTAAAAATCTGTATATTGCAAAAAATATGGAACATATTGAGATGGTAAACATTGATAAACAAGCCAACAAAAAATTGTTATCGCAAAAAAATTCCTTCGCATCCGAAGAAGGTGATGCAAAACTTTTGAATCTATGTGTATGTTGGCTTCAGTTCAATAATGACCTTAACTACTCCAAGTATTTAATAATTACTCGCGACAACCCAAGCCATTTTTTTATAAATGCAGCGTTTCATCCTACAGCTCAGACCACATGCATTTTCAGCTGATTAACCTCAAGTCGCACCGGGTAACTGCTATTTCGTTTCATTCTATTCCAGTGTGCCCTGAGTCTTACAGTAGGCTAAGGATGTTACTCTTGCATAATTTTTTTGGATCTTTACAAAATCTCAGTTCTTCAATGGCTGCTTAGCTATCTGACTTAATAATAATCATTTGCCTTATACCAATTTTATCAAAACTTAACTTGGCACAGTTCCCTTTGGCTTTCATAATATTTTTTATTATTTTCCCTGTATACTTCTTGAAACGTTAACTTTGTAAGTTAACATTTCAGGTATTAATAATTGCTAAAATCATTTTAGAATTTTGATTTTTGGTGGAATGGTTTATAAATATTTCCAAAAAATTTTTCATTCAAATAATTAATAAATTATTTCTCTTTTCTGATTCGTGGTGGAATAAACTACGAAACCTAAAATCAGGATTCTTAATGTATTTTACCGCGAAATTTAAAATTTGAAATGATCCTTAAATAAGAATGAGGAAGGTCACGGCGTGGCTTCTCTCATCGTTTGTCGACGATACAACAACTGTGCAGTAATCCACGTGAAACTTAGTTTGTTGAAATTTAAAATCCTTCCTGCTTTTGTTACTTGAGTATCTGGATTACTGGTACGTTTTTTTTCTATTTGCTAATTTCACATTTTAATATTTTTTTTTCTAAATCACTAATTTTCTATAAATATTTTCTTACAAAATGGCTACCCATTTTGAGAGCCACATTTCCTCTCCTATCCAGCCAAGGATATTTTTAAATATTATGAAATTGTTTTTTTTTGAATAATTCAGATATTTGTCCAGGATGAATCCTTAAGTTCAATCAGTAAATTGTAATTTTTTTGCACTGGACAGATATCCTTGTTAGCTTCATATTTTTTTTGTAACCTTTTTTTTATATACCGGTATGTTTTATAGCACAGTTTCTGGGGCACAATACCTAGAAGGCTGGTAGTACCTGAAAAATTAATAGTACCGGAAAAACAGTACCTAAATAAATACAGTACCTGGAAAACTAACAGTACCTGGAAAACTAGCAGTGCCTGGTAGACAAAATTTTTTTTTTAAATCTGCCAGAAGCGGTTTCATGGTGAAACTACAATAAGTCAATAGTGGGAGACCACAGTCCCAGGCTAAGTTGCAGATTTCTCCATCTGTACTGGATAATATCTCCATCGACATCATCTTCAAAAGTAGTCTATACTCTAAGTATTTATTTTTTATTTATATCTTACTAACCTATTTTGTTTGTAATTGGAATTTAATATATACATTATTTTACTTCTTTAGTTTTATTTATTATACATAAACGTATTTTTTCATTTTTCTCTTAACAGATTAAAGTTAGCCAACTCTTAAATTTGATTTTGTTTCTAATTTTCTTTTAGGAAAGAAAATTAGTGGCGCCCTAAAATTGCCTTCTCTTTTCTTTTCTAATTTTTGTGTTTAAGATCAATTAGTAACTAAGTCCTGCGAACTGGCCTAGTTGCTACCAAATTTAAGTGGTTAGTTTGGCAAGAACCTACAATACAACCTAAAATCTTTTTTTTTTGTCAATTTTAAAAACCTAGTTTTTCATCATCATCCAACTTTAAACTTTAAACTTTAAACAGGTATCGTTTCTTTGGTGCTCAAACAATAGTGTTTCATTCTGACAAATAAAAGTAGTGTCACTCAAAATTGCTCGTTATTCATTACTACCAAATTTTTATAAGACGCATTTGGTTACGCTTTGATCTTATACTCTTCCAGATTCCTATATTATGTTTTTTTATATTTGAAAAAGTAACTTCCATTTAGATTAAATGTTATAGTCAAAAGCGCTCTTATCGTGCGGGTTCAAAGGTCACTAACAATATGTATCAAATCAGAAGACACAGAGGTTACCAAAATGTGAGATTTCAAATATACAAAATTGCATGTCTGTCTTATTCATCTTACGTATTTATTTGGAAGTTATGATTAAACGCAATAAAAGAAAACAAAAATGGTTAGTATGTCTTTGTTGAATCGTATGACCCGCATGATAAGACTGCATTTGACTATAACAATTACCGACTTAATATCAGTAGTTCATCTCATCCTAATGATCATTTCACAACATTTCACTCATTCCAATTTATACTTACCCTTCTGGTATCGGCACCTTCTTCTGAGCTTTCGGAGCTACTGGATTCAATTCACTTTCGAAAAAACTTTCAAGTTCATCGGCTATCGATGGGGTTTCGATAGTTTTAATTTCACCGTTTTCGTTATCCATAAGTTTGGAATTTCCATCAGATTTTCCTGTAAACATAATTTATACACATCAGTTACATTCTTTTTTTAATTTCTTGGGAAATTAAACCACAATATTTTTA
>CAJUYI010004561.1:0-18126 GCA_910591695.1 Galerucella pusilla
AGAGTTTCCGGGCGCTCTGTATGTTAAAATCCATCCAGTTCCGTCCTGATTTGAAAATGTAAGCCCGACTAAAACATCATTGTTTCTTTACGGGTATTTTACATAAAATGCCACTCTAATAGCTATTTGTGCAGCACAGATAACTTCAATATTTATTGGATAATCTGCTTAAATTGGCATGGAATCCTATTTTGATTAGTTATCTGTACTGTACGTGCTGTTTGCACCGATCCAAAAGCTTCTGTGTACCCACATTGTTGGTTTATTCATACCAAATGCCATTTGTGTTGTTTATTTGTGCGTAACACTACTTTTACATTATTGTCAGCGATTTTGGAATCTAGATTCGAGATCTACAGTTTATGAGGGTGAAAGAGCCATGGATCTTTTGATATTTTCAAAATTAGTGTCGGAAATTGTTCAATTACTTGTTATTTTTGTCTGATTTAATACATGGTTCAAAATTTTTGCTGAAGATTTCTTCTCAAAATTGGCATATATAAGACAATTTTCCAATTTTTTATCACCTTATTGACGGCTTTACAACTACCAACCAAACACAATAAAACCCATCTCTCTCTGCCTTTCTCTCCTTATGTCTCTGTCTTTCTATTTGTGTTCCACTTCTTCTTTCTGGTCCTCTTTTTTTTCTCTTTCTTGTTTCCTTGTTCTTTCTCCCGTTTTCTCTCTTTTTCTGGTATCTCCTTTCTTTTTGATTCCCTTTGTTTTTTTCCTTTTGCCTCTCAATTTCTTCCTTTTTCCCTGAGTCTTGCTTATTCGGCCTTGCTCAAATCGTTCAGTCTTGATATTGATCTTGTTCTTGTTTATTTAGTCTTGGTTTTGGTTTTGCTGGTCTAAGGAAAGTTTTGGTCTTGTGAAAAATAAAAACCAATTTGGCTCTGTTATTGTATGGTTCATAATACGATTTCTTCTTGTTAATCCTTCCTCTCTTCTCGCTACTTGAATCTCACTATTCTGCATGTTGTTTAAAACCCACGACTCACATTCTGACTACACTGACTCATTAATTGGGGAAAAGCTTTTGTTGTGAGCTTTAAAATTGATTTTCCTCTTCGGTAAATCAGACTCAATAAACACACCTCTAGATTCCAAATGAGTTCTCATACAGTTTAACGTTCGCTCATCGCCATCCACTTACTACCATTTTGCACGTAATTTTCAATTTCACCTATTTCCTTTTTAAACTGAAAAACAAGTGACTTTACGTCCGATAACTGGATAAATACAAAACCCGTTTGTTGTCCGCGTAGATAAGTGTCACTTCTGCTTTAATATCTTCTCCAAGCAAGGATAGATTGAATAATAATTTGTTCTCATTATTCAATGTCCGAAAATATCTATCTCTCCAATATCTAGTTGGTTTAAGAACCAATTCCATTTTACTCAAGCTTCAATTTATTAATGCAAAATAGTTAATTTAAAACACAGTTTTTGTATTTATCCTTCAGGTCGGACTGGTAGTCAGTTTAAAAAGACAATTCCAGATGTTACCTCATTGTCTTTTCAGTGTTTACAAAGTGTACTTTGCCTGCGGTTGGGTATACGTGAGGTACTCAAAATACAATTTTATCCTTTTCCAACAACTTTCTGCTATTTTTTAACGATCTTAAAACACACAATGCACCGTATCCTTAACTTTACACTATACTTGTTCGTGTTTACTTCTGAAGTTGCTTCAATTTCACTACTTTTGAACTTTTCTGTTGCAGTCTTGAATTTTTTTTTGCCTCTTAAGCGAACAAAATGCTCCACTTCAATATAACATATTAGGTATTTGTTTTAACTTGTGTATAATAGCTGGTCGAAGGTTTGCGGCTAAATTTATATCAAAATGATGGCCTTATGGCTTCAAAAATCAATACTTTTTCCACAACGGATTAAAAAGGAGAATGTTTTTACAAAACTTCGGCGTGTCTTTTATTATTTTCGGATTATTCAGCCCACAATTTACCCCCTTGAATGGATTATATTATAAATCCCACCCAAACTCAATACTCAGTCAAAAGTTAATGTTGCTATACGTAATATTTGAACCGTAAACTTTTTAGCTGTACTAAATAGCACTCTTATCTCGAAGGAACTTACAACGGGGCCCTTTAGACCGAAATAAAAGAGTATAAGGGCCCGTTTACATAATCAGAAAGCAAATTCCAGAAGTAACATGAACATAAAAAGGTGATAAGCTTGTTAATAGAGCACCAGCTGTTTCAAGCACAATCTCACTTTATTCAAGATTTAAGGCCTTTTCCTCTCAATTGTTTCCTTTCTTACGGTTCATTACCATTTCAATCCATTTTTTTCAAATATTTCGCTGCTTTAATGATTTCAGTAGTTTCAGCGGCGTTTAAAGTAATTTCAATTGAAAAAGAATGGGAAAATGTATTTTTCATGCTGTAAATCCGATTTATTTATTGGATTTGTACGTCGTCATAAATCTAATAGGTATAGTGCTTATATCTGATCAAATCAAAATATTTTTATCACTCTCCTGACCAAATTCGATTGATTTCGACCAAACCTAATGTACTCTCTATTATTTTTGAATGCTCATATTTTTAAAATAACGTATTAGACACACACTTATCGTCTTGTAGTAAATTGTGCCCAATTGGACGCTCCTGAGAGGCATCACAAAAGTCTAGTAATGCTTTAAGACTTCAAGTGGCTTGAAATAATAGCCAGCTTATATTTTTATTGTGATAAAAACTAACATTTGATACATTTTCTGAGCTCTCATGATAAAGAGAATTATTTTGAATTGTTTTTCCAGTTTTCCACTTGCTATTTTCACTTCTAAGCCTGCATATTACTCAAAATTTTTTCTAGAATTATCAAGCCATTGTTCAATAGAATTCAAAGTACAAAAATTCAGGAAACTAATGAAATTTTTGTTGCTGGAAAATCTGCTGAATATTTAAATTTAGTATGAGGCGTTACTTGTTAATTCACGCATTTTTATTTACTATTATTACTACATATCATTACAACTTGTACTTCAACTAAGTTTGATAAAAATTTTCGCCTAAAAGTCATATCCTTGAAAGTACCCAGTACAACCTACCTAGTAAATCCCAGTAAAACACCATGTATATAATAAAATTAAATAATAATTAATCTTGCCTTTGTCTATAACTTTTATATGAATCTTCTTTTCGCATCTTCGAAGTATCAAACTCCGGAGTATAAGTTGATCAACCTGTTTTATATTTTATAAAAATTGACAAAACAATGCATGATAATGTACACTATATTTTCCTATGGCACCATAATTTTTAACAATTTTGAGTATACTTCGTTTTTTTAAAGTTACCGAAAATTTATGGATTTAAGGTTGACCTGAAAATAATTTTGTATATTGATGCATGCATTCTATTATCCCTACATAATCATAAAATATTTGAGTCTTTATTAAATATTCAACCAATTGAATCAAGTCATAGTTTCCAATACTATGAAAGCGAAATAAACATAGATTCAAAAGTTTTGCATCACCTTCTTCGGATGCGAAGGAATTTTTTTGCGCTAACAATTTTTTGTTGGCTTGTTTATCAATGCTTACCATTTCAATATGTTCCATATTTTTTGCAATATACAGATGTTTTTTTTTTGTAAGATAACATTTTTAGTGCGATCATTTTAACATTCAAGGCATTTGATTTTTACGATTTTAAGTGCAAACATGAATCGTCAAGTCATAAGTGAGATTGACCGTGCAAGAATAGTGGCTTTAGTTGAAGAAGGTTATTCTCAAAGGTTCGTGGCAAACAGAGTTGGCGTTTGGCAAAGTGATGTGTCTCGTGTATGGAACCGTCATCTCCAGACCAATTCTCTTCGTGATTGTCCTAGAAGCGGTAGAAGGCGTGTTACTAATCAGCGGCAGAACCGCTATATCCACTTAACTATCCGAAGAAACCCGGCCATGGCAATACCAGCACTCCAAAGAGATATGAGACATGCGTTGGGAGTTCAAGTATCGATCTCGACATTACGAAGACGAATATTTGCGACAGGTTTGAGGTGTCGCCGACCAATAAGAGTGCCCAGACTACAACCTGAGCACAGAGTTCGCCGACTACAGTGGGCTCAAGAACACGCGGCCTTGCCTGAAGAATTTTGGAATTTGGTGTTTTTTTTCCGACGAGACAAGGATTTGTTTGGTACAAGATAGCCATCGAATACGTGTGTCGCGGGATCCAACGAGAGTTGCTCAGCCTGCCAATGCTGGCCCGTGCCGCCCTCCAGAGGAGGAAGTGCTATGTTTTGGGCTGGTATCATGTTAAATGATCGCATAGAATTAATTCATGTGGAGGGAACGATGACTGGTGATAGGTATCTCAGAGAGATTCTACATCCTCACGTGAGGCTATGGCGCGCAGCTGTTGGCAATTCCTTAGTTTTTATGGACGATAACACCCGACCTCATCGGACCAGAGCTGTAAATGAGTATCTTGAAACTGAAGGGATCAATCGTTTGAACTGGCCTGCCCTATCTCCTGACATGAATCCCGTAGAACATGCTTGCCAGGGCAGTTGCAGCACGCAGAAATCCACCCAGGAGTGTACAAGAGCTTGTTCATGCGGCCCAAGAAGAATGGCGAAATATTCATCAACAGAATATCAATAATTATTTGGTAAACAGCATGGGCAGGCGACTTCAAGCTTGCATACATTCTAGAGGTGGAAATACTCTTTATTAAAAGTTCTCATGCAGGTTCTCACTTAACCTTTTCTTTAAAAAAAATCAATTCGTATTTAATTTATTTAATTCCTAAAAATACTTTTTATGTTTAAAGCAAGTTTATTTTTGGATAATGAAAATTTTTGACAAATAAAAACTTTTTTTATGGAAACTAATTATTTGATTAATCTCTGATCCATTTATAATGAACACATTTTTTTTTCGGAGATTTAGGGTGATGCAAAACTTTTGAATCTATGTGTATATTTGAAGCCCTGATTCATATTCAAACCCCACGCCATTTTTATCGGGTGAAATATATTGTTCTCCAATTATGTGAATACATATAATTGGATCACTAATTGGATTGCAAATGAATACTTTCGTTTTTATCAAACAAAAACTATACATTGTTGATAAACAATGAATCTAATTATGATACACGATATAAAATATTTGTTTACTCAACAAAGTTTAATTAGGACTCAAAAAAGCATGTTGTTTGTGTTCGGCATACGCTGCTATTCATGTATTAATAATGTAAATACTTTTAGGTTCATACCGGACGAATGGGGTCCCTGCTCTGTAACTTGCGGAGAAGGTTTTCGCAAACGAAATGTACATTGTAAAATTTTCCTGGAGTTCTCTAGAACCATAGCTAAGCTTCCAGATAAACAATGTTCAGGACCAAAACCTGTAGAAACAGAACCGTGCTATATGGAAAAATGTATTTCGGAAAAAATCGGTGTGGACATCAAGGATGATCCTTATAGCAGAGCAGATATTAAAGTTGCGCCAGCAGTACCAGGTGAGTAAGCTGACTTGGAACCAAATGCTTCATTCTAGAGAGCAAATTTAATCATAAATACTAATACTGCAAGAGTAAGACAGACTAAAAAACAAATTTCACAAAGTACCCACGTCTTGGCTGGGTTTCTGTCAAGGCACTGTATAAATATATTATTATTTGAATGTCAATTTTTTTTATGACATAATTATTGATATATTGTATTTACTTAGGGAAATCCTACTCCTGGAAGGAACAGGGATTCACACATTGCAGTGCAACTTGCTTGGGAGGCATACAGGAATTAATAGTAAATTGTGTGAGAGACGACACTCAAAAGTTAACTTCACCCTATATGTGCCCAATAGAATTAAAACCAGAAATTAGGATACAAACATGTAACGACCACCCCTGTCCACCTAGGTGGAACTACTCAGATTTCTCCCAATGCTCTCAAAGCTGCGGAATAGGAATTCAAACAAGAGAAGTTAACTGTGTACACGAAGTTACACAAGGAGGAGGAAATACGGTGATAGTACCGAATAACATGTGTCCTCAACCACCGCCCCCAGATAGACAATACTGCAATGTACTGGACTGCCCGGTTAAGTGGAAAGTGGGAGAATGGTCCAGATGCTCCAAAAGTTGTGGGGGAGGTAGCAAAATTAGAAAAGTAGAGTGTAAACAAGTCATGGCGCAGAATCATACTGTAGATAGGCTACCAACATTGTGTCCTGTACCAAAACCTGCCGAATCTAAGCCTTGCAATACCAAGAGCTGCATAGTTGAAAGCGATAAACCCCATATCGACGTTTCAAATAGCACGTTTATACAGCACGATCCAAAAAAGAAGAAGATTTCTTTGAAAGTTGGTGGTGCGGCTACGGTATTTTTAGGAACTACTATAAAGATTAAATGTCCTGTTAAAAGGTTTGATCGGACTAAAATAGAGTGGATGAAAGATAAAAGTTTCGTTCCGAAAAATAAAAAATATAAAACCTCCAAGAAAGGAGCTTTGAGAGTTTCTAATCTAACTTTGAGAGACAGCGGGCTGTATACTTGTATGGCTGCCAAATCGGTGGCGAATATACATATTTCAGTTCGACCGAAGCCCGGGGAGTTTCCCACATCCGAAGAAATTCAGAAACATGGTTTTAAGAATGATAAAGTGGAACTAGATTCTGATGTACATGGAAATAGGAAAGAAGGATCGCCTATCTACAGCGATGAACAATCTCACGAACAAAGACCGGATAGGCCGAGGAAGAAGCCAAATTCAAAATTGTTCACTCCAACGCTACCTTCACTCAGACTGGATTCGAACTACAACGAACAACTACAGAGTACTTTAGACAAAAACGGAGAAAAAGTAAGTAATATTTGAATGTTATATCTGAGTGACAAAGAAAGGTGAACACCTAGAGATGTATTAAATCACATTTATTAATATTTTGCTCACATGTTTAACTAATAATAATAAATAAATGATTAGAGTTTCAGCCACTTTGGATATCGTCGAACCTCATTTGTACGTCGGGGCATTGTTCTGATGATGTGGTCAATGTCATCCTGAGGTATCTCATTGCACCCTACCACCAACTCATGTCTAGGAGCTGCTAGAGTCTGGTGGGGATGGGGTAAGTTAAGCAACCTTCGGCCGAGCATGTCCCACACATGTTCAATTGGAGAAAGATCGGGCGATTTTGGAGGCCATGGTAAACGATTGATATGGTGTTGATCCATGAAGGCTGAAGTTACTCTAGCAACATGCGGCCTGGCGTTGTCTTGTTGGAAAATGGCATTTTCAAGTCTCTGAACATATGGAAGAACATGTGGTTCCACTACTTCCTGAATGTAATGAAAGGCGGTCATGTTGCCTTGAGGTGACCTGCTACCAATGGATATGGCACCTCATACCATAACACCCACGGTTTGGTGGATATGCCTTTCAACATCAAATTGTGGATTTCTTCTTTCACATTTAATCCAAAATCACTCGCCTGCCGGTCGTGGTTTTGTTAAAAATGTCATTTGCAAAATTGCCAAGCAACAAACTTTCATGACAATCGAATTATTTTGCCGACAAAATTTTCACTCTCGTGGTATTATATATGAAAATTCAATCATTTTTTGTTCGACTTAAAGCAAGAATTATTAAAATAAAGTACAGTAAACTGGGTGTTTACCTTTCTCTGTCACTTAGTAATTTGTATTAGTAGTTGGAAATGTCCTGGGATGAAGACAGGCATAGAGCGGCTGTTCGTAGACCTGCTGTTTCTTATTAAGCTGGTATATTCATGTATTTTACCTATTTTAATGCTGCCAAAGGATCGTTTCTCATATTTACCTTCAAGCACTTCAGAATTCTACAACCCAGACGAGCACGGATACTCAGCAAGCTCTGCTTCTAGAGTTTTGCCAAATTTTCAAAAACTTATATTCAACTTACAGGTTAGATATCAATAATTTTTGATATTTGTGCATCAATGTTTAAAGAATACTATTAATGTATCATGTACTTGTTTATGAACAAAATAATAATCGACTATCTTTGAAATTGAATACAAAATACAACCAATTACTTTACATAAAGTTGTGACGGTTTTAAATTTACTTTTTATTCAAGGAAGTGAGTAAAAATGGTACAGACAGAACCTTCGGACAGCCAAGGGTATTCTGACCGATCACTGCCACCTACGAAAACACCTGGGTCAGTCTGACACTACACTTTGTAGAGGATGTGAAAAGGGACATGGGTTTTCTGTATTCGACGAGTAGGTGCAGGCTAACACAAGCCAGCATGAGAGAGCTTCCTTCCGGCGACGTTATTGCCTACTACAATCAAGTAGGCTGGATGACGAGCTAGAAGGAAATCTGAACCTCATAAGGATGCACAATGGGCCAATTGTGACCTTAGTGCTGTAGGGTCACCCACCTTTCAAATTCTTGCAGATACAGAGATATAGATAGTGCTACGGAACCCTTCGGCTGGTTATTTAAATAACTGGACCGGTTTACTGCTTAGCACCCAAAGGATTTTTTGGTACCTTTGTACCAAACCAAGAAATTCTATCGCTTGAAGTTACTTGATAGTGTGTACTGAAGTGTGAAACTAAATGTAGAAGCTGATCTTCCAATCTTGTTCTATCTAGGATTGGAATGCATCTTCATTTGACAAAAGTTGATGTGAAATGCTTTACACTATCGACCTTTTGATCTTGTTTTTTTATACTGATATAATATTATTCTGTTCATAAACAATGAGTACACTTTTATTTTTGATAGAATGTTCACTTTGAGATATTTGTCGTGATTGAACTAATATACTTTTCCCCACATACTCACCTCACACTTCACTGCACTATTCTAGGTAAACACACAAACATAGAATACTTGCATGGATCTTAGAAACTATCATATTTGCTTTTTATTATACACTATTTGTTTTAAAAACACTAGCAAATGTACAGAAAAACGATGATAAAAAAAAGAAAAATTAAAAAGTGAAAAGCCTAATGAATTACTTAGTTCAGAAATTTAAAATGTAAAAAATCCAAAACGCACGAGCTTAAAAACTGAGTTTATTCGCTGTTTCACATTAAATTATTATTTGCTAATATTATTACAAGCTTGCAATGCTCATTTTGTTGGCTAATAATAATATAGATTCAATTAACCTTTTATGAGAGCATTATTAATAAGAAACGTAGCTATTATGGCCTTTCCAGGCATTCAGCAATTCAAGAGGACACAGGATGATCGACTTCCCCGGAGAACAGCGCAGTAAAGACAACGTTCCATTTTTCACTGAAGATTCCGTCGAAGCAGTATACGAAGAAAAATCTGCCGAAGAAGATGATGATGAAGATAATATCGTCGTTCTTGGCAAAGGGAAAAAAGAAAACCTCCGATTCGAATGGACGACGGGACCGTGGTCGAAATGTTCGGAAACTTGCGGCGGAAACGGATTTCAACAGAGAAAAGTTAATTGTATCGTGAAGTTAGTTGCTTTTTACATATTCCGTTGTCACATATTTATTAAATATATTTTCAGGTTGTATAATGCAAGTCAACCTGTAGATGAAATTCTTTGTGACGATGCAGGATTAGAAACTCCTTCTTCGAAAAGGACGTGTGGATTTGATCTGTGTCCTGAATGGACAGCGCAAGAGTGGAGCTCTTGTGAGAAATCGAAATGTTTCGATTGGCATAAAGGTATTGTATAACCTGCATTATTTTCAGTTTTCTTGACCTAATTTCACGTAGAAAGGGTTGAAAGAATGCATAATATAATTCAGAAGTTTGATTTTTTTTGTAGCACTACAAAGAAGAATTGTAAGATGTGAAATTGCAGCCAATTTAACTCTGGATCCAGCTAGATGTGATGCAGATAATAAACCAAGTGATAAACAAGAATGTTTTAACGAAAAATGCGTTGGAAAGTGGAAAATAGGACGCTGGTCTGAGGTAAAAGTAATTAATGCGTATTTATTTTTAATTTTGATTGAGTCCACAGATTATAAAGAGAACAGATACGAGTCCCGGTAAAACATCAAACGATTTTCAGCTCCGTCTTCAATGACCTTGGACCTTTAACTCGGTCTGGCCGCGATGTTGCCAATTCAAAATATTTTCTGTCTAGTGCCGAATCTAGTTTTTTTGGAAGTTTCCTCTAAATCTTTAATACCGCGCCATGCATTTGAACAATAATCATAATCGAATATCTATTTATGTTTTTATTTAATGTACATTCTTATGATTTGTGATGAATAGTTATTACAAATAATTACAAAAATCAACCAAATTTTAAAGTACAAATAATTCTTAATTTATTTATTATCAAAGGGAATACAATATACACCCATGCAATTTGTAGCACCAAAGATCTCTTATATCATAGGCCGGGATATTAAATTACATACTCTCATCCTTTGGAAGAACTTTATTTTTATTTCCGAATAAAATTTATTTGGACATTCTCTGTATGAACCCTACATTCCGCCGTGATGTTTATTCATTTTATAAGAATAATAGTCTATACCACTATATTTTTATAGTTAATAATACCACAATGCACAATCGATGAGTCAAATAACACAATTAATATCGCCGATTGAACACTTTCAAACAATGAAGCGAACAAAAATGGCGTTATGAATTTTGAGCAAAGATTACAAGTGATTTTGGGCATATTTTGACGTTTTGAGCCAAGCCGTCACCGTTATTGTGCATGGTTGCCAAGGATATGGTTTGTGAAAAATAGTACATTGTTTACCGGGTAGGAAAAGCTTAACATTCCTGGACGACTGTGAAGATTGCTAAGTCGAGGCGCAAGCCGAGACTTAGCAACACAGAGTCCAGGAATGTGGCTTTTCCTACGAGGTAAACATACTATTTTTCCGCAAATCGTTTAAAATTCGACAGATATTGATTGATTTAAAAAAAAACGCGATAATTTTATTCCCAAATAAATGGTGCTTTGAAATTCCTAATAAAATTACTTGGGTTACTATGGAAACGTATTGAGGTTGAATTGTCAAACTTGACGCTTATAAATTTAATTGCTGGTGTTCTCGAAAGTAAAATGATAAGTGATGATGAAATTTCCATTCCTGGGACTCCTCCAGAGCTGGTTGAGGCAGTGAATACTGCTTCATTAGAATTATTGCCAAAGAAATCAAGAGAAAAGTACGAAAATGCATACCTACAGACGTTTTATGGATTATCGCATGAGTAAAAATACGAGTTCTTTCTCAGAAAATGTTGTAATGGCATACTTCCTAGACCTTTGTTTAAAGATGAAATCTTCAACATTATGGGCCAATTATTCAATGCTGAAGTCAACCCTTGCACTTAAACACAATGTAGATATATCTACATACTCAAAACTTCGTTCTTTATTGAAACGGCAAGCTCAAGGTTATAGGGCGAAGAAATCTAAGATTTTAACGAAGGAAGAAATTGAAAAATTTATCCAGGAAGCTCCAGATAAAGAAAATTTAATGATTAAGGTAATTTACAAGGTTTTAATTTCTATTTAGATTATAGCTTTATTTATTTTTTAGGTGGCTGTAATATTTGGTATTTCTGGGGCCTGTAGAATGGATGAGTTAGTCCGAATGACTGTACACGATATAGAAGACTTAGAATCTAAGCTTTTAATCAGCATATACCTGATTCGAAAACCAACAAACCAAGATCATTTGTAATTAATCAGATCTACTTGAATGTTTATCGAAAGTATGTTTCGTTAAGACCAGAAAATATGAACAGTGACCGATTTTTCTTTAAATATCAAAGCGGAAAGGGTTGTAGACAAGTGGTAGGAATTCATCAATTTAGAAAAATGCCCAAAATAGTTGCTACTTATTTGAACTTGGTAAATCCGACAGAATATACTGGTCACTGCTTTCGTCGGTCTTCTGCAACAATATTGGTTGACTCTGGTGCCGACATAACTAGTTTAAAGAGGCATGGCGGATGGAAGTCATCAAACGTTGCTGAAGGATATATCGAAGAATCGCTTAACAATAAGGTTGAGGTGGCAAATAAAATTTTCACAGTACAAAATATTCAACAAAATGACCCTACCACCCTGCATGTTGTCCAAAATGTTTCTCATAGTTCTAAGAGTGTTCCTCCAATGTTCAATAATTGTACTGACTGTCAAATTACTGTAAATATAACAAATTGATCTTAAAAATGTATTCAGCAATGACTTGATGTTTTCAAAATATAAATTAATTCCTTATAAGCAATGTGTTTTCAATCATTTATGTAGAACACTAACAACTGTACGGAAATATCATTTCCTTACAGTAAGGAAGTCCTGACTTTTTCTTCAAGAAATTTTGACAGGAATGTCAAAATTTCCTAGCGATTTGCGGAAAAGTATATATTTATGGTATGATTTTCATACATTCTAATCTTTTCAATTGTACAATTTTTTTGATGTTGATAAAATTGATTTAAAACAAGTAATTATCGAATATTTGTATCTATATCTATCACACTTAAAAATAATGCTTATAAAATATTTGACCAATGATCGTAAATTGAAGGAAATATTATGTAAATTGACAACCCTGTTGAGAAATTCCGCGAAGCAGCCCGAACGGAGTCGACATACGACGATGGTCATTTAAATGGGTATGTCCACTCATCTCTCTCTCTTTTTACTGTTCTCTGTTAAGCTTTCGTATCTGTTCTCTTTATAATCTGTGCTGACTCTTTGAATATCCAATAATTAATATTTTCAGTGTGCTGCTACGTGTCGAAGCAAAGGCTTGAAATATCGAATAATCCAATGCGTTTGGTTTGGTACGAAAAAACCTGCTGGGGACGCATGCAAAGATATACCGCGTCCACCGATCATGAAACCATGTATTGGAACGTCATGTTCGACAGCAGGTAATTGCGTATATTTTTTTTATAACCATATATATCAACAGCTACATCTTTTTGCGTCTGTTTCAGTGCCAGTTTGCCAGGATCATTCCTTGTTTTGTCCCAACGTCAAGATCATGAACATGTGTAAAGTGATGAGGTACCAACAGCAATGTTGTCAAACTTGCAGGCACTCCCAATAAATAATCAGCTGTGACGATTGAGTGTATTATAATATAGACTGTTATCTTAATTGATTTAATTCCTTTTGTGATTATAAAATGAGGCACAAGAGCAATTGAAAAGTAGTGATGGAGGAAAAGATATATTTTAATAAATGGTTAGTGTCAAAGATTATGTTAAAGATAAAGTTATCGATTGAAATAAAAATTGTGAATTCAAAATTAACTTGGAAAGTATTTATATTTAACCAGTAACAAGGATGCGCTTCTTTATATGTTAATTCATATACTTAACAGTATTATCTTCTCCCAAATGTGTCATGAATAATTTTCTTGCATTCTATTTTCAGTTTGTCACTCAATTTCAACTGTATTAATGATTTAAAGAGATGTTCTGGAACGAGTCTGTTTTTAATCAATTTTTCAACATCGGGTCAAAGCCTTTTTAAATTTTTAAATCAAAAGAGAGACATGTAACAAGGCTTTTTAAAAGGTCATTCATTTTTTGTTTGCTAACTAGGAAGTTTAATTTTGAAATGTTACTGATGAAGTTGATAAATATTAGAAGACATACACCGACAACGGAAAAGGGAGTTAGACAAATTTGGAAGCTCTGATTATTAATTTATTATGAATTGAAGATGTGAGATTACTAATAAAGAGTGAAAAATGTCAATCAAGTTTACTGTCTAAGTATATGAAACAACTACATTTATATTTGTATAGATAAAAATTTTAAACTGATATATTCCAATTTATTGTATTCTTGAATTAATTCCAAAAGTTTTCAAACTACTAGATCAGGAGGTCTCACAACAACAGAGATACGTTTCAAAATTTCCCAAGTAAGTGTAGAGGAGAGCAAAACAGTTTGTCAGTAGTTACTGATTTTTGCCCCAAGTAGTCTATAGAAACAATATTTGAAGACTTAAGTGGATATTATTTTCTATTGATCTGGATTAGGTCGAGAAAACAAGAAGAAGGAGATATTGACATTCAAGTCAGAATGGAGGTTGAATAACTTCTAGCTGAAGGCTTCCATCAGCTAGGTTGAGGCAAAGAAACGAAATGAATGATGAATTTCTGATAATGAGTAGTATGAGACACTCCGTTCTAAATGGTGAAGACGTTGATATGGTGTACGAAATGGTATTTCAGTTTATTTGTTCATCATCGTGCTACCAAAGTGAGTGTAGGTATAATTAGATAGTTCAACTTGCAAATAAATAACACAAAATATAGCAGAAAAAAATATTTTAAATGTTAAATGCACAATGAAATGATGAATACAGTATGTTACAATTTAAGAAATATGCTAATATATTAAAGACTGAAACTTGTTTATTTGTATTTGTAAGGATTTTCTGTTGTCTATAGTTTAGTTTTATCTCATAATAGCTGCCAACATGCAGATATTATTGATAAAGTTGATAAAATACCTCCAAGACAGTATAGTTATTATAGACTTAGAATAATTTAGGAGTATTTAAGTTTTATACGTATTTTGTAGACTTGAACATTGTTATGATATTTCATTGAAAATTCCCAAAATAATAAAGTTGAATTTGTTTATATTAAAAACAAATGACCCTTATTTATGTATTATTAGGCTTCTATATATAATATTATACTTCCATCTAACTTTATTACTGGAAAAACCAAAGAAAATAACAGAAATGGCTATACCTACCCACATTTCGTAATTAAGTAACAACATCAGTGAAAATTTCTGAATCTAAAACATTAAATTTTATTATGGTGAATCTTTATAATAATAACTTATGGCTTAATACTGTTCATTATATTTTCAAATCTGCAATATTTGGATGAAAAATAAATATCAATTTTGGTCATTGGTTCATTTGGTTATACAAGGGCTGTATATAATAGTTAGGTTAATATTAATATGTACTGCCATTATTGTATTTAATTAAATTTGAAATTGATCACAATGGCAAATTGAATAATATTTTTAGTTACAAGTACTCATTGTTTTACCTACTTATCTATTTATAGACCAGCTTTAATATGTGAGAAACATAGACAGTTAAGTAATAAGTGGATGCTTAAAATTTTGTAAAAACTGAACATAAGACACAAATGTAAATTGTATATTATTGAAGATGTATTGACTTATTGTTATATATATATTATATTGCCCAATATTTAACTAATTGTAAAAAAGAGAAAATATCACTACTATAACATTTTTTGTTCCGATTTGAGAATATCAATAATAAAACTAGGAAGTTTTTGTTAGCTGAATAAACAGTTATATGAAAAAGTTCGGAAGCAAGTTGGTTTCTTATTTTAATTTACTATTTTTCAGAAAAATAATGTATCATACGTGGTGGCTAACATTTAAGTGCTATTTTTTTAAATAAAAGACCCCCTTTTTCGTTACTTCACTGACATACCGAAAAAATGCAACCAAATTTTTTTATTTGAGGAAAAAACACTGCAAACTGTTTCCAAGATATTGAAGTAAAATGTTATGTAGTTGATATTTTAATAATTGATTGTCATTACTTATGTATAAAAAAAATTAAAATGTGTAAAACACATTGAAATAAATAATGTTATAGGTTACAACCAATTTATTCTAAAAATATTTTTAGTGGTTCCAAGAACTGTAATAAAATTTTTAATTTACTGTAATTCTGTTACAAATAAATTGTTTTAATAAAAATGAAAAAGAAAATGTACCTATTTTTTTACGCCCTATATTTAAAGTACGGCTGTTTATGGTAAGTGAAAATGTGTAAAGAAAAGTGCAAATATAGGCCAAGCAATTCATTTTGTCCCGGTTTACTCAGGAACTCAGAATGCAATTGCTAGTTACTTTTACCAACGAGGTAAAATAAAAAGGAGGGAAGTTAAGCGTGGTAGTGATTTAACCAACTTTCGACGGAAGTCGCCATATTGAGAAGCCACATTAGTGACATTAGTCATCAATTATTGTAGCTGCGTTCGTTATTTGCATCGCAGAGGCGACGGATTTTTGGTCACGTGATCACAGATTAATCTGAGCAGATTGCTATTAACGAACGGCCCGACCAATCATACATATAAACGAACTTCTAACCTCCCTTTTGCCTGTCTTTCATTTTAGAGACTACGACTTTTTTGTTTGATTTTGTCGTTTTAGATTTTATTTTTCATCACTTACAACTATGTCTAGCCCTTAGGCAATTTTGGTAGCTATGCAAGGTCAACAAACAGTACGAGATTAATCTAATGACAGGAGTGACTACAACATAACCTCATAACATGACAGATAAACAGATTAATCTTTCTCGTCGGTCAAAATATTCCGAGCAAACAGATTTACATCGGACTGATCTGAGCGGAATTACCGAACAGTTTAGATTTACCTCCCCTACCTCTAGGTGTAATAAGCGAACGATTCAGACTAAAAAGATTAATCGGACGCAAATAACGAACGCAGCTTGTATCAACATAGATATCCTTAATATACTAGAATGTGTCAAATTGAAAAGCCACGTTAAAAAAAATAGTGATTTCCAGTATTAGGAAGGTTATTTATGAGTATTAGTATAAATTCAAGTTGATATTGAGTTGTACAATAGTGTTATAAAATTTTAGAATGAACCAAAATCTGGTATAAACTCTCTAACAACAAAAAGTACCTCCTTAAAAAGATGCATATATGAGAGTTTTTTGTTTCTGCTAATTAAATAATGTAATGTACGCCTATGGTTGGTTTACGGAAGTCGGCCATATTGAGAAGCCACTTTGGTGGATGATTCTTTATACTGTTATGTTCCCTCCTCTCTTTTTCACCTCGTTGACTTTTACACACTTTTGCAACAAAAATCAACATGGAAGTATCACTAATGTAAACCTTAATATAAAACTGGCTTTAACTAAATTTTGTTATGATTTGCTAAGATTTCCAGTCTCGTATCTGTCAGAGATGAACGTCAAATTGGTAAGACAACAACTTGAACGATCTATCAAATAGTCGAATTCAAATTTAAAAATTTGTCAGAATATTCGTGTTTGTCTAAAATGAAATACATACAAGGAGTAATGGCAGATTATTTCAAACCTTTAATTAATTCGGACAAAAAGAAATTGAATAACCTTTCGGAAAAATCAGAAGTTAATGATGAAGTTAAACCGAATGTTCAAGCATTTGGTATGGGTGATTTTGATTATCAAAACTGTCCAGTAGTCCCTATCGATGAAAAAATTGAAGAGGAATTGGAACAAATAGCTAGGAACACCAGCAACCTTCTCACCAAAATTGAAAATGAGCTGGCTGCTAACTTCGAGGAACAAAGGTAAAGCAACTATATCCAATGTTATGTGCTGTACCAACTTACAGTCTTTAATTTACTCTTATCAACGTAATTTTCTTAAGGTGTTTGGAACAAAGACTGAATAGTTTCGAAAAGAATATGGAAAGAAGAAATCAGTTGTTCGAAGCATGTCGTAACTTGTATAATAAGGAGACAACACACATTAAATTTATTTCTGAAAAAAACGAACAATTCGCTGAGAACATTCACCATCACGAAGAAGTATTGGACTCTTGGCAAACTTTAATCGATGAGCTTAGAAAAATTCCTGAAAATTGTGTCCACTGCCATTAAAACCGATTTGTCAATCTATGAATATACTTTTTGTAAATTTATCAGTGTGTGATAATAAATATTCTGCGTTTGTCTTTTGGTGAGATTTACATTCAGATGGTAGCGTAAGCGATACATAGCAAAGTATTTAAAAGTACTACTTGAGATCACATCTGAAAATGGTATTCAATTTCAAGAAGATACCTAGTGAACAGATCCAACGAAGTGATGTGATATTTTATCAAGGGTCTCATCCCAACAAACATTGCATCTTTGCCCGCCTTCTGGACCAATGCAGGCTTGATCATGTCATTGGCCCTTCTGGCCGACAGATACCAGTATTATTTTAACAGAAGCTGTTTGCTGGAATGATATGCAGTTAGATCCATATAACTCCAGTGAGAAACTGTCTTTACAATTTTTCGACTACACTGTTGTTTGGAGTACGAATCTGCATCGCTTGTTTAAATTATA
>CAJUYI010004562.1:0-18126 GCA_910591695.1 Galerucella pusilla
CCCCCCTTTCAATCAATCCGTTCCCCATGCACAACACATACTGACTCGATGTCTTTTAATTTGCTAACTAACCTTCTATCTCTTTTGATACGAGAGTGCACAGTTGCTCATGCATATTCTTAACAGTGTCCAAACACGACGCGATATCGAATGTTAAAATAGACCGATGGACTTAACCTAGTCTATCTCTGAATGTGACCCACTAGTAAACAGTGTACTTCTCTTTTATACAGTGTTATATGTGCATCGGAGTGTTGCAGGACCTTTCGAGAGTTTTCCTAAAACCCTGACCTTTAAGGACGATCACCTGATCATTACCGGGAGCGTGGTGTATTGTATACGAGACGGTGAGTCTCCTTAAGAGGCCGAGTAACACATGCGTGATTTAAATATTTCGATGCACACATATTATACACCTATCAGCGAATTGTGTAAATATTATTGTTTAATGTTTTTTTATTACATTTTTTTCAAGTGTTTGTTATTTGTATTAGTTCGGAAGGTGTGCCATAAATAGATTGCGCGTATAGTTATATAGTATAGTTATTATAGTTATTTTTGTAGTGATAAATATTGTGATATTGTGATTTTGGAATTATGCTTAATTGTACGGATTTGGAGTGTATTTTACACCACCATCATTATTACGCTCATCTACATCATTTGAAACATGGGACACACGTCGATGAAGGTAAATTTGTTTCTATACATTATAATAATCTTATTTTTGTTTTATCTTTTATCCATTTCTACAATGGGTCATTGTGCAGGTACTTTTCGATTTCGAGAAAAACATGTGTACCTACTAAATTATTTAGGATACCCTCGGGATCACTAAACTAAACTGCTTAACCCTATAAAGTTAGCAGAGCTACTTGCAAATAAATCGATGAAACCTATTACAATAATTGTCGAGAATTTGTCGTGAACGTAAAAAATTTGTCGCGATCTTAGTTTTTTTATAGTTTATATACCTATAGTTTTTTTATAGTTGTATATAGTTTTTTTATAAATAAATATCAAAAAGCATCAAAATTGTTACGAATAATTGTCGAAATCTATCTGACGTAAAAAAAACGCAAAAAATATATTCCTTCTAGATATATACCTTTTTCTTGGAAATTCTTGGTTTTTGAAGAAATTTCGTATTTTTGGCAACAGCGCATAAGTATAATGACATTTTACGTGTTTTCCATATCATTATTGACGAATATAAATATTTTTTTAAGCAACTTCCTATTTTCCAGAAGCAAAAAAATTATGTTTCAAAGCAGAATGATAGAACACACGTATGTAGTACACTTATGTAACTTTGTTGATTTATTATTTTATCAATAAGAATTTATCTGAACAATTGTCAAATGACCAAAACGTGTTTGTCGTGGGGTTTTCTCCTATATACGCACCGTGTTATGATTTATTATTATTTTTTGGTTCAGAAATTTATAAAACGAATTTGCCGTGGAATCTCCAGATCTTCAAGAGCGAATGAAAGAAATATTCCGATTTCTCAGTTATACCCACTTGTAACTTGGTTAAATATAATTTTTTTCATCCAGAAATGTACTGAACAATTGTCGAATGACCCAAATGTAATTGTCGTGAGCACAGAACAAATGCCGCGCTCTTAATTTTTTTTATATGGGGTGGCTCTGCTAACTTAATATTAAGTTAGCAGTGCCACCCATAGATAAATATCAAAAAGCATCAAAATCGTTACGAATAATTGTCGAGTAATGGTCGAAATCCATCTGACGTAAAAAAAACAATTGTTAAAAAGAAATCGCGACAAATTGTTTTTATTATACTTAACAGAAAATACCTACTACATTTTCAACTGTTTTTAAAATACAGTAAATATGACATTTTCGGAACAGCGCACGGAAATTTTTTCCCGATCCCTATTTCCGTGCGCTTAATAATAAACATAGATATCCATAATACTAGATATCCTATGGCAACCCGAAGAAAAAAAAGAAACGAGTAATGTGTCTATAGCAACGATTTATTTATTAATGACAAATTTTATTTTCTGTCAGTGAAAATTAAGTATTTATGTATTTATTACATTTTGCAAAAATGAATTCAGATTGTGAAGAAAATCGGGATATTCCCGAAAATATCTTACAACGAGCGGCAGAAGTGAGTGCAGATTTATTACCAGTGAAATCCAGGTTGAGATATGAACAAGAATTTAACAGTTTTACCGAATGGCGGACTCAGAAACGAATCAAAATTGTGAGTGACGATATTCTTTTAGTATATTTTTCTGAAAAAGCCAACACTATGAAATCCTCCACTTTATGGAGTCGATTCTCTATGTTAAAGAGTTGTTTGGCAATAAAAGAAAATACTCACCATCAATATCCAAAAACGATTGCTTTTTTGAAACGACAAGCTGTAGGATATATAACAAAGAAATCCAAGATTCTTACAGCAGAACAAGTAACCAAATTTTTATGTGAAGCTTCAGATGGAGAATATCTACTAGCAAAAGTAATTTTAGTGTTTGGCATCGTCGGTGCATGCCGCAGAGATGATTTAATACGTTTGAGTTTAGATGATGTGGAAGATAATGGGCGTTTCCTTGTCGTGTTCTTACGTCATGGAAAAACTCACAGGTCAAGAAGTTTTACCATTACCAATGAAAATTGCAAATTCGATCCCTGTACAATTTACCGTAAATATTACTATTAATAATAACGGTTCTGTCCAAAATTAATTTTCTTAGAATTACCTACTTGTATTTTTTTAGTTAATTTGAGTTGTATGTACTTACATTTTTACTGTTTTAAAAATAAAAATAAATATTCCCGATTTTCTTAATAATTTTTTGCGATATTTTTTGTTTATGTTGATTTCAGGTACCTAAGTATAATAAAAAATATCGTTCATTACTCGTCCAGAAATGGATTTTCCGTTCTTGCATGACTTCCTATTTTCCAGAAGCAAAAAAATTATGTTTCAAAGCTGAATGATAGAACACACTTATGTAGTACACTTATGTAACTTGGTTGATTTATTATTTTTTCAATAAGAATTTATCTGAACAATTATTGTCAAATGACCAAAACGTGTTTGTCGTGGGGTTTTCTCCTATATACGCACCGTGTGATGATTTATTATTATTTTTTGGTTCAGAAATTTATGAAACGAATTTGCCGTGGAATCTCCAGATCTTCATGAGCGAATGAAATAAATATTCCGATTTCTCAGTTCTACCCACTTGTAACTTGGTTAAATATAATGTTTTTCAAAAATTGAATAGATGAGGCTTTTACTTGATGTAGATCCATAGTAACTTATGAAATCAAACAATTTTATTTTGTTAAATCTACATTATATTTTTTAAACTTAAAGTAACGCGTTTCTCTAACACAGTAGCTTTTTCAAACATTCAAACATTAGCATTGCGTGCTACCTCTGTACTCAACACTTTCTCGATTTAAACTAGGCCAGAACTCGCCAGACGATAGGAGGGGTGTGGAAAATTTCGGTAACCCATAAATCGACGAAGTGAATTTAATTGTCGGTAGTTAGTGTACGGTGGTTTAGTTCACTGCGTATGCTTCATTTGCATTTTATTACCTATTGGCCCTTTTGTTATTTGACCGATTACCGAGACCACAATATCTTCCCTCTTACTCTAGATACATTGTGAAACATAAGAGATAAAGCTTTTTGAGATTTCCGTTTATTATAGGCGCTATGTACTATTAACTCCTTGGAAACGAACTTTAGATAAGGCGAGATTAAAGGTGTACATTGCAGGAAAATGGTTGAATTTTTCTCATAATTAAAGAGAAAATATATCGGAAAATACCTTTTTCCGGAACAGAACAACACATTTTAACTGTTTTTTCTTGTATAAAATATCGGGAGAAAAACTCGTCAAAAACTTAATAAAATGAATCAATAAGACAAACCATCATCACCAAAAAATAAGAAACTTAAACTTACTGTGTAGAAAAGCTCAATTTCAGTTTGTAATCTTTCAATAAATACCAAAATTAAATAAATAACATTTATAGTTGCTTGAAAACGCTAACGTAACTTTATTATATTTTATTTTATTGGATTGATATTACTAGAATTGAAATTCATTCATATTCTTCGACCTTATTCTCATTATATTATTGAAAGACAAAGTGCTGAAATGTTATATAACAGCTCCTTATTTATCAAGTTGCAGACATTAGTTACATAAAGATGGAGTCGGCAGAATAACTATAATTTGAACCATCTTTCGAAATAGATTTGGTATTGATGAAATTTGTGAAAAAGATGAAAAATTAGTTGGTGGCACATCCAATTTATAAACATTGGTGCTACCTTCTGTATGTATACAGTATTTACTATATTTTTAGTCCTTTCCCTTGGGATTTTTTGTTGTCTCGTTATTGCTTGCTCCGGACAAGAAGGGTCACTCTGTTCACATTTCGTTCACGCCCGATGGGAACAAAAAGCACATGGTCAGCTAAAAATATGTATTTTATTGAAAAAGAATTACTTAGAATGGTAATGAACATTAATGTTTAAAATGTTTTCGATTTTGATGGTAACAATTCTTCAAATACTTCGTCCGCGTTTTTATCAATATCAAACACATTTTCACACATGATGACAGTCAGATAAATAAAGACACTACGAACGCCCGTCGGACGCCAACTTGTTACAACGTTACTATGGCAACTTTTCTCAAGGTATTCTATTAGAATTCTTTGACTTTCTCATAAATATGAAATTTATTGTAAATTAACGAATCTTTGACATACTTTTGTCATATTTTATATAAGTTTCATTTCCGGAAGTTCGAAAAATATTGTATATACCTGGAGGCTGAAGTAGTATTCTTCAGTGCCCACTGATGCCTACTAAGTAATGTCTACTAATTCCTCAGTATAAAATACCCACTAATTTCTACTAATGCCCAGTAATTTCTGAGCTATGCCCAGCGGTTTATCCATCAATTGAAGTATATTTCACAATTGAATAGATGAGGCTTTTACTTGATGTAGATCCCTAGTGAATTATAAAATTGTTGAAAAAAAATGTTTGATTTTATAATATTTCACAATATTTCCTTGAATCGGTATTTGGTTTTAAGGATTTAATAATAAAAGTTGATAATTCCATCATTGTACAGTAGACAGTAACAGATACATAGTTGGTACAATTAACTAAATATAATTTTACCATATATCTTCTGTATGTCACTTGTGGTTTAATTACCCGAAATAATTAACAAAAATAGTTATTCATGTACCAAGGCAGTAAAGTGATTCTTTATCGGGCGAGTCTGAAATTATGAGACGAGCGAAGCGAGGCAAATAACAGGCGAGTCCGATGAAGATACTTTACTGACGTGGTGCATACAAAATTCTATCGCCAACTGCTCAGAATTCAGAATATGAGAAACTGAGGTATATTTCATTGCATTTTATTACGACAAAGTAAACAGCAAATATGGAACAAATCTACTTATTATTTGTTATATTTAAATTGAAGGTACACCCTGAAGCATTATAAAAGTTAATTCCTGAAGTCAAAGGAGTTTCAACAATAATTTGTTATAAATAAATCGCAAGAAAACTATTATCGAGCCGTAATAGGAAGAAGCGTGACACTGACAGATGATGATTTTCGAGTAATGTCAAAGTCAAAATACTTTACCAGAAGCATATGTCACTTCACCAGTCGCATATGTCACTTTACCAGACGCATACCTACTTATTATTATACTTTGAATATTTATATCCAGTTCTAAGAAGTGCCGTTGTCTGTTTTTGGTTATTGGAATAACCAAAGTAGAAATAAAAATCATCTTCGTGTTGCTGTGAGGCTTCTTCACAATTTTCCCTGCTTCGTCTGATGTTGCTGGTGAGGATTTTCTCACTGAGCCCTTGTAGAATTTGAATATTTTTGCGTAGGTGCATTTTATTGGTATTTGTGTTATTTTTTTGTGTATTTTTGTACTATTTGTATCACAATATTTATTATTTAGCTTTACTTTTTACTTTAATATTCTGACCATAGAATTTCATTGTTCATTGACAAATGACATAGTTCATAGAATTATTGTAGGTGCGTTATTGAGATGCACCATAGAAAACGATATTTGTTCTTTGTTTATAATTAGGTATGTTATTTTTAAATTACGATATAGTACTATTTAATTTTAGTTAACTATTTCTCTTATTATTCAATTGTACTTATATTTCATGTCACGTTTAGCTTCATTTTTCATTTAGAGAACAACTAAAAAAATAAATTGTCATTTCAATTTTTCGTTGGTTTTTTATTTTATGTTGGGGAATACTGTTATAAAAGGTTAAGGAAAATTGCACGAATTTGAAAATTATAATCCTACTACCTGTTCACCCTGATAGGAATATAAGTCTCTTGTTTTTTTTTGTAATTGAGCTAGATCTAAACAAAATTAATAATTGCATTTCAAGTAAAACCATTAGAAGTTTATTATAAATTCTGAGATTATAACAACCTTAATTTAATTTTTTATATTATTACGATTGTCTCTATAACTTAAAAAATAAAAATATTACAAAATATTGTAAGAATATATTGGAATTAGTTTAAATAATATAATGGAGATTTAAACAAATGAAAGTGTGAAGTTTTGTGTGAGAAATGTAAACTATTTTATAAAAATCAAGCTTGCAGCAAATACAAAAAATATCCAATATTTTGTGAGGTGGACTAAAGTTTCAAGAAGGGGTAGGAAAAATAATAGTTGAGTTCTCCCCCACTATCCCGGCTTGGCGATGCCTCTTCGACAAATCTATATTGTTTTAAAATATTAAGTTAACATTAAGTTTCAGAAACAAAACTTCTTTCCCCCATGTTCAGAAAATGATCCATTGCTTAATTTTATTGATATCGGTGATTAGAAGAATTGAATCTCTTCTGGATTTGCAGTTGTAAGGCAAACAATATCTGTCGGACTACTTTATTTAAACGCAGTAATTTATGCTAACAATCGTACCATAGATAACATATGAATCGTACAACGCTCACAATCCAAACGATATCCTGTATTCTAGAAATCAGTAGGTACTCGATTATAATAATTAGAATTGTGACAATACCGCACTAGCATCCGTAGTTTTTTTTGTCTGGTTGGAATGTTGCTTTTTTATTACCGGAAAACCATTTCAACAAATTAATCTTTTTTTTCTATTAAAACGGAACTCGGATGAGACGATAGTTTATTCAATTAAATTGCTTAAATGCCCAGTACTTGGGTTTAAAAACAATTCAAATTATTTTATACTTTCATGGAATAATGTCAGTAATATTAGTAGTTGAAACTACCCAACCATCCAAGAATTGGGTTCCCAAATATTTACATAAATTCAGGCATATGGTTTTTCATTAGGAAGCTGGTTGGAAGAATTTTCTTGAAAGTAAGGAAAAGCTTGGTTTGACGAGAGAGAGAGAGAGAGAGCTTATTGGAAATAAATGAAACAAGTTTGGTCAAAGAGTAAGTCACTGATTGTACCTAGTGTTGTCTCCAAATGCTAATAATAATAGTAGTAAAAAATGTACTCGGTGGCTCAATAATTTCACGATAATTTTAGGATAATGCTTTCCATACCAATATAAGGGCTCGAATAAGGGTTACCTCGCCCAAGTAGCAATTTAAATTCTATAAGGTTTGTATAAACAGCTACAAGATATATCTTATAGGATACTAAAATTCTTATAACGGTCTACAAAACAATTAAATGATCCTTATACAACTAAAAAGGGCCCATTTTTATACAACTATTTGGTTGTATAACAGTTCTATTGGAAGTTTATACAACTCTTATATGACTGTTTGATACACTGTTTTATAATCATTTATATAGCTACTATAATATGATTTAATAGTGTGTCATGTTGTCACATCTATAAAATGGGATTGAAGCGGCACTATGAAGGTCTCACAAAATGGTTGTATAATGCAGTATATTTTTTTATAATGCTGTTATTTCCAGCACAATGGAAACATTTTGTCATCTAGCAGTTTATAAAAGCATTTCATTTTGTAGTGTAGAATATCAGAACCAAATTATATTTCAATTTGAACGTGCATCATACATTTCATTTGTAGAAATGGAGACTTATCAAAACTACTTGGGCCGCTTGGGCGGACATCGATAGTAAGAATTATAATTTCATTTGGATGGTTTAATAGCACAAATTTTGATGCGCCGCAAATTTTACTGATAGATTATAGGTATATATTTGGCAAGAAAATGAAGCGCTTCAATTCTGGTCAAGTTTCAAGTAGATACTTGAGAAAAATAATAAAATAAAATGTCCTAAAATACTTTTTTTATGGTTTTGATAGTTCATCACTTCATATGGATATTATTTCACAATAAAATTCCTTGAATAATGATAAAGTCACATTTTTCAATATAGTTTCATGTTTCCAACTCAATTGCTCATAATGACGGCGATAGCGGTACAAGAATTGCTTATTTAAACATGGCGATTTATAATACAACAATTTTATCCCAAAGAAATGCCATAAACAATATTTTATTGTAAAATTGAATGGTATATGATAACTGTTTTATAACGAAGAATATTTAGGCACTATACAACTAGAAAGTGTTTTATAATGCAACGCAATTGAATGCTATACAATAATTATTATACAACATTATACGGCTTCAATAAGACAAGCTTAAGTAACTATTTTATAATGTTGTAGCTGTTAGTTTTATAGTATATTATAGAACTCTAATACAATAGGTATGAAAGTCTTGATAATATTTTTGATATTGTATAAACTTGCTGATAAGGTATTATATCATTTTAAAATAAATGATCGTATAATGCCTTATAGCATACAGAGTTCGGCAAAAGTCCGGGACCGGACGAATATCGAAGAAAATATAAATTTTTCGGAATATCTTTTTATACCACAAATTTTTCTCCAACTTAAACTATAATTTGAGAATATTTTGAAACATACAGTGTTCCAATAAAGTGTGTCGTATCAAAGTTAAATTTTTTCTTATGGAACACCCTATATTTTCTGTATGTTCCTTGTGGTATATTATTCATTCTTTTTTTAATTTCTTGGGAAATTATTTTTTCCTGACAACGGTAGCTGGAACGCTACCGAAACGTTGAAAAAGAATTTAAAAATATTGTGGTTTAATTTCCCAAGAAATTAAAAAAAGAACCCTATATTTTATTGCATTTTTTGATCGCCCCTAAAAAATATGATAGTCCTTCATGTTTTTTGTTATTTCATAAAATGTCTCTTAGTGGAAAGTGATTTTTCTGTGAGAGTGGCTATATATATATATATATATATATATATATATATATATATATATATATCTATCCTTTTAACCACTCGGAATAGTATAGCGAAACCCTACATTTTCTGGAGGCTCAAAACGTGGTCTATTTAGTTTCTCACAATAATTATGCCAAGATCATTAGTTTGAAATTTAAGAGAGAATTGCAGATGTTTTAAAATCTATTTAGCATACAACTTAAGAAAATTGTAAATTGCACGGACACCCTCACACCATTCGAAAGACGACATTTTTTTGAATATAATGAAGTATTAAAATACAGGGTGTTCCTTTTAAAATAGGCCTGATATTGCACATTGAATGATTTAATAATGAAACTGAAAATTCTGAACACCATGTAAAGAGATATTTAGTACTCAATCGTGGAATACATTCAACGAGCGTCCAACTATTAAGATGTAAGAGGAAATTTGCTAGAATTTGTTATATGAATGAATTATTCATTTTTTTTTTCGAAATGTTCACATTTTAAAAAAAGTCAGTTTAACTCGGAACCCTCTGTATTTAGGTGTAGGGAACCATTATGAAGGAGTCTCATATTTTTTAGGGGCAAAGAGAAAATGCAATGAAAAATAGGGTGTTCCATAAGAAAAAATATAACTTTGATACGCCACACTATATTGGAACACCCTGTATGTTTCAAAGTATTTCCAAATTATAGTTTAAGTTGGAGTAAAATTTGTGGTATAAAAGGATTTTCCGAAAAAAATATGTCTTCTGCGATATTTGTCCGGTCCCGGACTTTTGCCGAACTCTGTACATTGTAAAAGTAACTATAGATAGAATCAGTTGATACAACAATTTTCTGTAAAAAACAAAATTATCGCAACAAAAGGTTTAATAAAAACAAACAGTCCTTGAAACAACGCTATTCGACTGTTATACAACAATTATCCAGTCCTCTTATTATAAGTAAGTGGGGAATTTTGAAATCGTTGTCGCACATTTTACACTGTTTATAGTCACTACACCAGCCCTAACACTAACTAACGATAACCAATTTTCATTTTTCAAATCGTTTCACATGCACAGCTCAGGTTTCCAGCTCCATACATTAAAATCACAATATATGATGCAAATTATGTGGTGTCCAAACATGTATGTACGTAGTTTCTATTTTATGTGTAAGACAAATAATAGTAAATTATGATATCAGGATAATAAGTGATACTTTATGTACTTAGTGTGAAAAGTATTACTTCCATGCGAAGCATCCTATTCTCCGAATATCATGTACTATTTTTCTTCAAACGCGCCTAGTTTTTTTTTTAAATAATACAATAAAAGGAAATATAACAAGATCGAATATTTAACTCATTTGTATACTCCCTTTTTGGTATCGTTATCATCGATACGTAGGTATAGTTCTTTTCAATATCTAAAAAAACTGACTTGACTTGACTTAGGCTTGAGATGCAATAAAACTATGAAACTTTTCGGATTTACCATGCAGAGCCGCACTAGACCTTATGAAAAAGATAAGAAATAAAGTATTTGTGATAAGTCGTCACATAAGTCATCAGCTATGACCCTTGGAGAAAAAATGTGTTATCCTTCTAAATTTTATTTTTTATTGTTTGGTCTGTCATATTTCATACCACAGAACATACACAAAGTCTATCCTATTGAGACAATTCGTATAATTGCCCTTACCTCCAATCTCTGAAAAAGATTGGTGATCGAAATCCGCGTAAGATAATACAAAGTATTAGTTTTCAACAACAGTGGAACCAACGGAATGCTGACATTGTTTAGGTTTAGTCTCGGGCTTAGTCTTCCTGATAGCTGTAAAATTGTTAAAAGGTTCCTGACCAGTGCTCTAAGCTTGTGAACATTTTTCGAAAGTTAACAGTAAAATTTTCTTCAATATTTTCTTGTAATATTTATAATTTTCTGAGTGTAGAAATGGGAAGAGTGAAAAATATGGAGAAATTGATGATAGTAGGGAGGGCAAACTATAGAAGTATTTCAACGTTGTCAAAGTTGATGGAATTATCCGAAAGAGCATCTGTGAAATTCGAATATTCGTAACTAAACACAGGAAAAAATGAATGGTCCTCTAAAAATACTGAAACTGCAATTTTAATACAATTTCACTTAATCTTGTTTGGAATACCTACTTTTTTGATAGATGGTGAAAAACTTAGAAAATCGTGGCGATAGGACCTTTGTGCTGCTAAACAATACTCTCCACCCTATTTTTGGTCTTCATATGATTTGTTTGCGGTAAGGTAGGCAAAAATGGTATATTGACGTTTGATGAAAATTTACGTAAAGAACGTTAAGAATTTCCCGCCATTGGGATGCTAAACAATACTTTCCGGTAAAGTAGGTGGAATATAATTTTAATATCCCAGCAATCTACTTATAAGCTGGGAGTGAGAAATTTCCATGAAAATTTAGTTATCTCTAAAATAATTCAATTAACATACACTGTGTATAAATATCATATGAAAAATGGTAATTTTTAAGGTATATTCCAGTTCACAATTTATATTTGATAAGGTGAGTATTTTGTTTGGAATATGCTAACAAATGATTAGCATTGACCTTCATTAAGTTATTTTTACTCAAAGCTGAATATTATCATTTATTATCTTCCTTGGTAATACATATAAACGTATACAAGTCTCAAATAGCTTCCTGTTTGGTTTTATATAAAAACATGAGATCCCATACCCAGTACCTCCACAGTCCTTTTATTCACCAAGTTTGTTGTTTTTCTGCGTACATTTAATTAAAAAAATTTCTTCTGTAGAATGAATACAGTATATTCTGTAACTAATCACTTAAAATTCAGAGGCCTCTAAAAATGTTTGGTTGAAATGCTATTCTGCAAGTATACATATTAGAGGACTGTTGAAAATAATTTATTTTAAAGGACAGTGTTTGGAAATACTATCCAATTAGGTGATAGGTGATTAATTATAAATAACATTAAAAACTTCATTAAAACGTCTGCTCATGCTCAGTTGACTTATTTGAAAAATGTGACCCTGTCCCGGAACTAAATTGGTATCCCCCCGAATCATAAATGTGGAGACTGGCAAGAATTTTTAAATGTATTGGTAGAGCAGTAATATTGTTTCTTTCTTGTAGATGTGGTTTTATCATATCAAGTAACATTCTTGACGGTACCTTTTTTTTTTTTTCGGGCCGAGATGGGAAGCTCATGTTCGAATGCGTCCTAACCAGTACCCAGACAGGGTTGGACTTATCCCCAATGGAATTCCAACCCACCAAACCCACCTCAAACGCGCCGTTACTCCCGCCTCGGAATCACTACCCTAGCATACTTTAATGCGGCGGCAGTACCTCACACACTCTCCGTCATTTTCTCCCTTTTATCACTCCTACCTCCCACATACCATATCGAATCCTTCTATTTCCCTAATCATGCTCTCCACTACGCCACTTATCTCCATTTATTCCCCCTCGCCCCTCAACATTATATCCACCATGTTTTCCCAATACACCGTGTCCCCTAGTTTATTTTTCAACTTCTTTAGAACATCCTCGTTCATCCAGCATCTAAACACGTTCTACATCATCATCCATTTCACTTTCCCCCGCACACTTCAGTCTCTTTTTTTCCCAATCTTGAAGAGGAAGCCTACTCTCGACACAAGTCCAGTGAGCACCTGCGTCAAGAAGTACTTCACCTTACCGAATTTCCGGTCCACCCAATTTCTCCTGCTCCCAATCGCTCCTTTCAGCGCGCACTTATACTCATCCCACCTCTCCATTTCCTCATCCATCCATTCGTGTACTTTCTCTCTGGTCGCACCCCTCCAGTGTTTCTGTCAGGCTATAGCCATTACGTCCAATGGATGGGACCTCACATTACCTTGGAAAAGCGAAAAAGACTTTTAAATAAATTAGTGGGTACCTATTTGAATGGCATCACTTAAGTCCCTAATACTTCTTTGGTGTAATCTGAATTATGCCCTACAATAATACATAAACATGGTTCATTTAAACTATTTCAAATATGATGTGACAAAATTTTCCCACCTTTCTTGGTTGCAATTAATTCCTCAATCACAGCTTCACCAGCAGTATCTACATACGCCATTTTTGATAGCGTTATTATTTAAAGGCACACTTTAACATCCCTTTTAAAATAATAGTTTTAGAAGGCTATTTTGGAGGAATTCTTTAAAATTTTTACGGAAATGTGGTTAGCGAATACTGACTTCGTTTTAGCGCCGGTTAAACTTTTAAATTTTAGAGGAAGAGTTGAACAATATGCGCCAATGAGTATTCCTATGAATGTCCCTCGATACCATTGGCGAAAGAATTATTCAGAGTGTCTCTTGGTGTTCTCCATTTGGAAAAATTAAGTTGGGAAATATAATTTGGAAGATTAATTATATGGGCGGAAGAATAAAGAAGCATCATCTAATTCTTATTTAAACAACGATACACCTCCCTAGAATCCTATCACTTTATTTTCTGATGAGACTTGTGTAACCTGTTCAGATATGCCAACTACTACATTCTATCATATTATGCAAAGATCTCATTACTATGAAGTCCTGATATCACTCGAACGAACTGGGGTTCAACAAAGGATACTATAGAGGAGCTTTGTAACCTGTTAAACTATACAATGGCTTGATAAGCTCTTCAAATTCGATTAAATTTCCTGGTCTCCATATTGATGGTGTCCTTAAATGGTTTGCACATGTAGATACTTTAGCAAAAAAAATTATCCTCTTCCTGCTTTGCTATTGGGTCCGTCTCCAAACAGCTTAATTCTTTTGGTACCAAATATTGTAAAGTTTTGGGTGGATTTGTAAGGTCGTAGGCCTTTCCTTATCATATTAGCATATCTTTCTCCCGTCAAATTATCATCACATGATTGGGGATGCACAACTGAATTACTTTTAATTGCAGAACATACATTTACTATTTCTCTTGAAAATTCCCTTCTCGCGTTACTTGGGGATTTGTTGAAGCCCAATAATTGCTGTTGTCCATTAAACACTCCGTTCCTCGTCAACTTTGCCTTGTCGCTCAAGATAATATATTATCTACCCAAATTTGGTTTTTCTTAGCTTCCAATAATTCAATTAGTTCCACAATTTTTAAGTGAATAATGATGACTTATATATTTATTGGGTGATTGAAGATCAGCGAATAATCTAGTTGTTTGGCTAATTATTCTGTAACACTCACATTAATTATGTCATTCACAAATTTGAAAAGATTTCATTACTGTACCTAACCCTGTCTTGACATGTTTGTTATTTAAAAATAAAAATAAATAAAAATTGATACAGTTTACAAACCTTACATAACCGTGGAAATTTTGACGTTTATTAGAATATTTACCAAAGTCATCTGCAATCATGGATTATATATTACCTAGATAACTTGGAAATAATAAATAATTGAGATAGGACTCAAAAAATGAGCTTTAAATTATTTGTAAAAAATTGACATTTGTGATTTTTTTCGTAACAAAATTGAAATATAGTAGTTTACCTAACTAGTGCGGAAAGTGATACTTTTCCGCACGCTATTGCAGATGGCCGAACGACGCTTTAGCGGAGTTCGGCCAGCAATCGCGTGCGGAAAAGTCACTTTACGCACGTGTTAGGTACACTATTTTTTCTACTAGCATGCGGAAATAAGCTCAAAAGTTAACATAAAGAAACATTTCATATTAAATACATATCAACAAACTAATTATTATTATTTGACATTCATTCAATGAGGCTTATACCAAGGCCATTTAAAAATGATTAAAAAATAAGTTTTTTTTTATTGAAAATTATATCAGAATTATAATAAATTTATCAATTTTTCAGTCATTTGGTAAACTACAATAATACAAATATGTATTTTAAATATTCAAATGTCAGTATACTCCCCAAAAACTTGACAAATTTACTTTTCCGCACTAGTGCGGAAAAGTGACTCTTTCCGCACGCTTTTTAGTGCGGAAAAGATTCACTTTCCGCACGTTAGTAGAAAAAAAACTTAACATTCTTTACGACGCTTAATGAAAAAAAATATCAGTGATGAATTGTACTACAGCTGAAAAACAAGTTAGCTTACAAAAAAGGAGTAAATATTTAGTGTTAACATCAACTACCGTAATAACCGGAAGCGCTGTCAAACTATGTTTTAGATATACTCATAATGTCGAAAAATCCCCTAATACAATATTTCATAATTATAATCATATCTTTGTAGTTTTTCGGTAACGTCCAAGAGCCGGTCGTCGGGAAAAACCTTGTATATGCACCGAACCTTCCATATAAATATTCATGTTTAATATACATAGAATGCTTGTAGGTGTTGTTGTCTTTAATGTTTTATTCAAATACATATTATGTGTAAACCGTAATTCGCGTCATTTAAGATATTTGACACAAATACTTTGAAGTTTGGAGTGGTTTTAAATTATTTTTAAATTAATCTCACAACTATTTCTAGATTATGGACCGAGTTTATCAAGGACAATACATATCCCACCAACGTTGTAATATCTTAATACTTGTGTGAATATTTTTAGCTTCACTTCAGAACAAAACTTGTTTTTTTTACCAAATAGGCTTGTTATATTCTAATTTCTTGGAGAGGTAAATATGAGAAACAAGTTTTATAATAAACAATTTAAAAAAATAATTATTGTCAGTAACTATATAGGGTGCGTCAAATAAACCGTCGATTGGAAAGATCTTGAGTATAGGGAACTTGTCAAAATTTTCAAATACCAAATGTATGCTATAAATCATGAGTAAAGTTCATTTACGATAAGTTTGCAATAACAAAACATTACAGATGTTTTACATCGTTTCCACGTTGTAATTTTTTTCCAGTTGTTGGCATCAAATTATGTTGAATAATACTCTCCTGTATTAAAAATCCCATATGAAGCGGGAACTTATCGCGAATATTACCCTCCTGTATTAAAAATCCCCTATGAAGCAGGAACTTATCAAAGGTAATACCACAAGTGCTTCAAATTTTATCGATAAATATGAAAACAAACCCATTGATAAAATCCCGAGTCAGTTAGGACGAGGGATTTTATCTAAATTTGGTTTGTTTGTTTCAATGTAAACGAGGTTTTATCGATAAGGAAGCAGTCAGAAGTCTTTTAACAAAATATGAAAATAATCGAATACAGTTTTCCGTTAGGTATATTTTGTGACTTGTCAAAAGCCTTTGACTGCGTTGACCATAAATTGTTATTAGAAAAGTTGTATTATTATGGTATTCGAGGTGCACCACATGATTGGTTCGAGTCCTACTTATCGAACCATAAAATGTGCGTACGAATTAATCATACCGTCAATAACAGGTGCGATCGAGTTGCGTCGATGTTCAATGCGGAGTTCCTCAAGGGTCTATCTTGGGACCAACATTATTTCTTATATATATCAATGATTTGGTTGTAAATTGTCCCAATGCTTATTTTTCTCTTTTTGCCAATGATACCAGTATAATAATTGTCAGCGGAATAAACAAAGATTCTCTATTACTTTCTTCTACTAACGTCATGCAAGGCGTATCGGATTGGTTTCTCGCTAACAGACTAGCATTGAACATCGGCAAAACTCAAAATATATCCTTTAACCTATATTGAGACTCTGACGAAGTTGCTATAAATATAGGTCAACAAACTATCACCTCTTCTCTCAACATAAAATTCTTAGGCATACACATCGATAACAAGCTTGACTGGAACTTTCATATAAATCAACTGAATAAATCTCTTAGCAAATATGTATTTGCATTGCGAGCAATAAAACAACATACTAACATATTTGTAGCAAAAACGGTCTATTTTGCTCAATTTCATAGTATAATGCAATATGGTATTGAATTTTGGGGGACTGCTGTATCCGCAGGCTCCGTATTCATGACTCAAAAAAGAGCAATTGGAGCGCTTTTCAACTTAAAATCTAGAACTTCTTGTAAATCATTCTTTAAAGAAAATAGAATAATGACCATGACAAACACTTATATTTACAAAACTTCTTTATTAATTCACAAGCATCAAAATGAACTTCTTACCCCAAATGACAGACATAAATATCCCACTCGAAAACAAGACATAATACCTCCAAACTATAAATATAGTCGCACTCGAAATGGCCCTTTATATTCAGGTATTAAAGTATATAACCATTTACCTTCAGATTTGAAAAATCTTACAAACAAAAAATTTAAAAGAAAAATTAAACAACTACTACATCAGTATGTTTTTTATAATATCTCAGAATTTTTTCTGACAAATTTCAACAAAAACTTTTTTTTTCTCTTTTTTTTTGTTGTTTCCAACGCTTAGGCTAAAATCACTGTGTATTTTATTGAATTTTTACATGCTTTGTACTTTATATTGTGATTTTGTGGAATAAATATATCTATCTATCTATCTATCTACTGACAACATGCTTGAATATGAAATAATCAGGTATATTTTGATGCACGAGTATAATTCGAAAGAATATTTCTCGAGTAGAAGAAATAAAAGTATTGTATTTTTGGGTTTACTTTCGGTAACTTTTTCTTGAATAGAACTTAAAGAATCTTGTCCAAATCGCAACATTTCAACGAATTGAATGAGATAATAGATAATTTTTTATGAAAGTATAATTTTCCGATAAGTTTGAAAGTCATTAATTGCTCACATATTGGAATTATTTTGTTCCCAGAACAATATCCTGCGCTCTCGTACTACAGCATTATATTACAGAATGAACAGTCAGATCATATAGATGGTCCTTGGCTTATCGACATTGTTTGGTACTTGCACAATTAA
>CAJUYI010004563.1:0-18118 GCA_910591695.1 Galerucella pusilla
CAGTAGCGATTTGGCATATTACTAATCTCAAAATGTTGTGGCAGCTAATTCAAATAATTTGACATATATAGAGATGGGCGATACTGTAGAAAGTATCAATACAACGTACCGTTATAAATATATTGTTTTAAAATACTTAATATTAGAAAATATCGTTATGAAAAGTATCAATACTAAAAATTACAATATTTCATAGATACGATATATGTCAGAAACAAATTTCCTGAACAAAATACACAGATTTAACAGTTTATTTCATATTGTACCCCCATCTCTAGTCGTGAATTATGAACCATAATACACTCCAGTGTATTATGAACCATAATTCACTCTAGTAGATATATGGGTATCATATACCTTTAGTTAGGAGGTAAAATATTGACTTATTATTAGATGGTCGTGGACAAACTATAAATTTTGTTGTAGGCAGTTTAACTTGACAACTTTACTTTACGAAACGGTTTCGGATGATGAAAAATATATTACAGTAGCAGTGGTTAAGCCCGGTTCTGGAATTAAGTCGTTTTCGGATTTAAAAGGGAAAAAAGCATGTTTTCCCAACTACGATGGAGTTGCTTGGAATACCGTCAAAAATACGTTGTTTAATAGAAGTTTAATCAAAACATGCCCGTTGGACGAAGAAATGGCTTCTTTCTTCGGGTCAAGTTGTGTTCCAAACCTTCCTACAGGAGTTGGTATTGCAAGTTTAAAAGAACTTTGTGAAGACGATTTGATAGGAGAATATGGAGCCTTACATTGTATTACTAGTGAAAAAGGAGATGTTGCTTTTATTTCACAAAATTCAATTAAGAAGTTTATTTCTGGTGAGTTTTTAATAAAATAATGATAATTATATCACGTAGCGACATCTACATGCCAAGGGAGAAACTACTGTGTCAAAACTACAGAGTTTTAAGTAGAGCTTTGTAGGCCTATTAAAAGATGGCGTTAGTAGCTTTATAAAAATATTAAAATTTTTATTATTTATTTTTGCAGATCCTGCTAGTACTGGACTTAATCTATCTATGCAAGAATTCGAAATTTTGTGTGAATATAAAGATCAACCGTGTCATCTTAGTTGGGCGCCGATTGGTCACGGTATGATTAGAGGTAATTCCTCGGTTTTGTGGAAAAAAGATACTTTGGATGTTTTTCTTCAATTGGATGAGTTATTTGGAAAAAACTACAAGTCTCTAACGAATCCATTTACAATGTACGGTAAATACGATGACGTTTCAAATTTGGTGTTTCACGATGAAACACAAAAATTGCGACCTGTTCCAAACGAAAAAGAATTTGATCCAATGCCGTTTGTTTATGATAGTAATAATTATGCAGATGATAAATGCGTGCAATCTAGCTCGCAGATTTTAACTGTTTCTTTTGGGATTTTGTTTATAGTTAATTTTATACGTCAAATGTTAGGTTAGGAATGTATCTCTTCTATTTGTTATTAAAATGTATGTAATTTATACAGGGTGGGACATGAGGAACTGTACCGGTTGTCCCTGTACCGTTTATAGTAGTAGTCTAATTAGTAACAAGGACGCTAGAGGACACTATTTTAATATGTCCGTGCGCTATTCTTATTGGGACACCCAGTACAGTTACTCATGATGCACCCTGTAGAACTTGCTCAATTTTTTTTTTTTAAATAACTGAAATTACTGTGATATGAATTTTTATTTAGAAAATGTAAAAAATAGAAAAATTTAATTTTTTTTTGATGGTTTTATTCCAAATTCCTCTAGTTGCAAATGAAAATGAAGCTGCTTAAAAAAACAGTTTCATAGAAAATAGACAACCGATTCATCTGTAAATGAAGGGACAAAGCTCCTGAAAAGTCCATGAAGACTTCACTTTAGCAGTAAATGAAGGAAAAAAGTTAACATTCATTACGCCCTATTCTCATCTTCCGGTTGGAAGTTGCATTTGGTACCTCATTAAACATGAAACAAAGTTCTGCATGAAAACGCGTGGCCCCAAAAGACCAGAAAAATAGGTTTTCAGTCAATATCTCCTAAAATATGGCAGTTAGAGATTTTTAATTCAGATAAAAATTAAAGTTTAGTTTATTTTCTACAAAAATGGTTCTTATGATTTTTCTCGAAAATTTGACCGGTTTCGAGAAAAGCGGCACTAAGCGCACCTCGAATAATGAGCTTCTGTGCTGTATGCCGGAGAGCACAGTCCGTGTATTTACACATCAGCGGGGGGACAAATTATTCAATAACTTTGTGAGAAATGCATATTTTCTCATGATTCAAAATTCATGTGAAAGAGGAATTCTGCTGCTATCATACCCTGTGAATTGAGTCACGCTTGGCTCTTTTGGCCATATCGGAACACGGGTCAAACTTTCTGCTCCCGGGCAATTTTGACTTCGCCAAGAATTTGTTCCTATTTTTTTTGTATTGCACTAATTTACTCTTGATTATGGGTCCTCATAAGGTCCTTTGTCATCCCTGAAATTTGTATACCCTAATTTTTTTTAATTTTCATTTAATCGTTGTTTATTGAATCCCAAATTTTTGCTGTTTTTGGATCGCGGGGAAATTTTGTGAACAACCATCAATTAAAAATTTATACATGATCCGATTGGTCTCTATGATACATCATTTGAAAGCTAAGAATCTCTTGTACTTTTGTTAAAAATTTTCTATGTAATATTTTAGTCTATAATGTATTATTCTTGTATAATTATATTGGGTTCTCCCGTTGATAAATAAATAAATAGATAAATAAAATATATATTTTTCTATAATAAATGAAACATGGAGAACGTTTATAACTCGTTATTCCAAAAACCTCAATTAATCTGGTTGCAAAAAAATTTGCAAAAATTTGCGGAGAATCTGCAAGAAATTGTTGCTGAGTATTATGGGTAAATATTCTTCACTATTGAGGCATTTTCAGTTTTCCTTACCAAAAGCCTAATGAACTTCAGTTTTTTGCCACATGTGCAAAGCTGATTGTTGCTAGATTCAGGTCCACTGGTGAGGTCCATCTCGCTAGAATTAATCTTATAGCCCGTTTTCCTAATAAGTATATCTTGAGGCCTCATCTGAGAGGAAAACAAGACCCTCGGAAACATAAATATTCATCAAAAGTGTCTGGTTACAGGGTTTCTCACTTATGGCACCGAGGATTTTCCCAATCTGTAAAATGTGGTGGCGCAATCTACAATTGGTTTCCACAATCCAAAACATTGAAAATAATGGATTTCCAACACCCCCCAGCTCAAATTTTGTATAAAACTTGCATATTTCACAAGTCTAAAAATTTCCGGTATTTCAACCCGATTTTTTTGCAGAAAATATTAATGTTGCGAAAAAAATCATGAGAACCATTTTTGTAGAAAATGACCTGAACTTCAATTTTTATCTGGACCGGAAATCTCTAACTGCCATATTTTAGGAGATATTGGCTGAAAACCTATTTTCCTGGTCTTTTGGGGCCATTTTCTCCGCCCTCGCACGCGTTTTCATTAATGTAAACTTTGCCTTTTTTTCCTCCATCATTTTCTGGACTATCTTTCAATATTTTCAGGTGTTCAGTTACTGAACTCGAATTATTATGAATGCAAACTTGAATGTCTCCAGAGAAACGAGTTTGTTTGTATAGTGGGCAGTCGACATGGTATTTCCTCCCTATTTATCGATTATTTTTACACTACATCTTGTTCTAGTAAAGCATTGTTAGCAAAATAATGACACAGTTCTTATGTCAAATATTCGGTACGTTGTTAAGTGGGTTTTCTTAATCTTTATTTGATGTCTAACAGAAAGGTGAGTACAATCTTGTAAGCTTTATCAAAAATGGACGAAGAGGAATATAGAATTCTTGTGGAATTGATAGCTGGGTTTATGTTTGGTAAATTTTTATCAATTGAACTTTGTTTGAGGAAAATTTCATTCAATTTTTACAAAGCAGTTTCCAAAAAACTCAATATTTTGCCCTATTTTTTTATTTATAACACAAATAGGTGGGAGATGTGCCCTACATTTTCGATCTGAATCTAATCAATTTTATTAGGATGTGGCGAATATGTCAAGTACAAGTAAAAAAACATCTACGAAGCTTACTTCAAAAGAAAGAGACGCTAGCATCGATAGAAAGAAAAAATTGGAGGTGCAATCATCGAAAAAAACTAAATCCAAATCAAATCCAAATTCAAAAGTGAGAAATTTAGAAAAAACATCGAAATCTAGGTAAGAAAATATACAGATAATGTATAATTTGTGTCGAAACGTACTTCATTGTATTGAATATTATTATGTACTCAAAAATTAATATGAAAAAATCTTGGTCCGTATTTAAAAACATGAAGTTGACCATGATATCTCAGAGACTTATAAGTGATATAAAAAATATTTTTCGATGTGGAAAATTCTTCTTTTTATAGAAAATTCAATTATGAATCGAATGGCATAGACTAGAACCTTGCAAACTTTAAGGTTCTCGAGATATTAGCCAATATGTGAAGAAATGTCAAAAAGTCAGACTCCAGGTTTTCATAAAACTGGCCATAAAATTAGACGGGTTTTGAAAAACTTGAATTTTATTTCATTTTACGGGGTTTCAAAACAAGCAAAACTTTTTATCAAGAATAAAATTTTTCACTGAATTAATATTTAAAAATTTTTCACTTCCATCCGTGGACATGCTGTATAAATACGACATATTTATACTCATTTTATATATTTTTGTACCTTTCAGTGAGTCCAATTCAACATTAGCAGCAAATAAAAAATTAAAAAACAAACTAGAAGTGCCTTTAACTCCATCTGGTAGTAGAATAACTACATCTAAATTTTTTCCATCTAAAACTATGTATTCTAATGCCTTAAAAACTAAAGATGTAATTGGAAAAAACCTAGTTGAAGAAAAAGTACTAAATAAAAAAGTAACAGGTAGATTAGTTAAATCTAATAAGAGTACTATCTCATCTTCACCTGATACAAGTACTATTTCTGAAAGACCTAGAACTGCTACTTTGAGAAAAGGAAGTATAGTAAATACTAATATAGCAGGTCCAGAAGCACCGAAAATTTTACACAAATCTAAGCCGGAAGTGAAAGTTGCTAGTCCAAAGGCAGGAAGTTCGGAAGAAGGTAAGTTATTAATATGTTTTTTTTAATTTTTTTGATTCCCTACGTACAGAAGATATTTATTAATATGTTTTTGTGATACAAATTTGGTATTTTTATATTTTAGATAAATACGAAGAAGATTTTGAGTCATACGAGTCTGATTTCGAGGAATATTCTTCATCTAGCTCCATTCCAAACATTTCTGTAGAAGATAGTGGTTCTTCAACTACCAGTTTAGAAGAATTTAAAAGTAGTGAAAAAAAATTATCAACGCAAACAAAAACGATTCCGATAAGTGATGAGGAAAAAAAATTGGATTCTGGACATTTTGACATGTCCGATTATAAACATAAACAAATTTTAAACAATATTAAGGAATCTATAGAAAAGGAAAATACGAATTTGTTAATTAATAACCCAGCTTCGTTATCGGACGAAGGGTTTGAAGAACAAAAATCTTTACAGTTTATAAACTTCTTAGACGCCAAAAAAAAGAACGAGAGAAGAAAAAGTTTGGAAAATAAATTAAAAAGAGGAAGGGAGATATTGAATATGATAAGACTGGATTTTTTTAGCTTTACTTTATTTGAACTAGCCCCAGTTTCTTACGAAACGTTTATTAAAAATTTCGGAAAAGGGAATTCTCTACAAACAGCTTGTCAAACTGGAGAAGATGATGTTAACGAAGAAATACAGACTGATGCAATTGTTTATTCGACAAAATGGACGCAGGAACCGAGAATTTTTACAAACTTTAACCAAGAAACACCAAATTTTTGGAGAAATTATAAAAACGAGTACCTAGGCTCCGGTAGTGAAGACGAAATAAAAGAAATTAACAAAAATCAGGATAATTCTTTGAAAAAATTTTTATCATCAGCTGGTGAATTGATTCTGCGTATACTAGAAGAATCTACCACTAACAGCAATACGATTTTACAGACTAATAATAAAACCCTACCTTTTAGTGATGGTTATTATACGTTTGATACAACAAAAGACATTTTTACCAACTCTCGAGTGACATATGTGTCATTTTCCTGTGATATTAGTATTAAGATTGTTACAGTTTTTACAAAAAAACGTAACAGTGTAATAGCTGTTTGGAATATTACAAATTTCGAAAAACCTGACGCTGTTTTTAAAACTTACGGGATTGTTACATGCTGTTGTTTCGGAACTGGCAAGTCTGAGCTGGTTTATATGGGTCTGGAAGATGGGTAAAGATGAGAAAAATAATTTTTAAAGTGTTTTTAAGATATTTTTTTTAATTTAAGGTCTATATTAATTTGGAATACTCGACATAAGAGTTGTAACAAAGGGGATTCACCAATGACAGTGCCTAATTTTTCTACTGACATTAATACTGGACACAAAACCAAGATTACTGCTCTTCACATTTTGGATACTTCTGAAGAAAACTCATACAATCAACAAACTAACGAAGTAAGTAAAGTATTGGTCAGTGGCGGCTCGTTTGGCGGCGGGAGAAGAGAAAAAATAATGAAGAGTAATTTTGTTAGGGTGGACATTGCTTACGAGTCGCCACTGGTCTTTGTGGGCGATTCAGGAACCTTTTTATTTGGTTTTATATTTGTAGCTTTGTAGTCTTGACGAAGATGGAGAATTAATTTTATGGACAATAATACAAAAACGTTTGGAAGGTGATAAAGTTGTGCTGGTAAAAAACACCAGCGTATCATTAAAGCTTCTACATCCCGATTTGACGGATTTACAATGTACAGATTTTACTACAAGTAGCTTAAATACAAATTACATATTTGTATCGACGAATTACGGATTTATTATTCACCATTTGATCAAAGGAGGTAGAAGTACTGTAAAGAAGTTTCTTCAAGGTGAAATTTTGTTTTTATACACGTTATACAGAGGCATGATAGATCGTTGAGAAATATTTAAAATAGGTACCCAAATGCAACTTTACTCTAACCTTATTAGTTTGTGAGATACAGGCTGTTTAAAGGTGTAGAAGAAATACATATTTTATTTCATATCTCATCGGGGGATGGAAGTACAAGTTTGAAATTTTATGTAGGTTATTGTCTTATCACAACACATCAACAGTATTAATTTTGTCAAATTCTAATAAACCAGTGGCGTGGTACGAGAATTTCGTAAACTTTTATTGTACCATATTTTTGAAACACCTTGTATTTAGACCTTAAGACTTCTACATAAAAGGTACTCTTTGTTGAACTCGATAGAACATTCCATTTTCAAGATTTTTTTCAACATGAATAATAAAAGATTTGGAAATAATTCAATAAATGAAATAGAGAGTACAATAATTAATTATTAAGCAAAGTATACCGCGAAATACAATGAAGACAAAAAAGTCTGCGTGGGAACAGTTTAGAATGTTTCTGGACGCACGTAATTATACGTTAGAAAAGGATACTTCTGAACAAGTTATAGCAAAAATTCTTGAAGATTATGGTTTTAACATGAAAAAAAGAGATGGAGCTGATTATACTGAAGCTAGTGTGAAAACACTTTGGAATACGACTGCTCAAATGGTTCAGGAAAAATATTTTCTAGAATTTAACATCATAATTGATCCATTTAAAGATATGACCTATAAATTTTCTAGATTGGCCAGGGATACAAAACGTAAAAAGTACCAGAAAAAGAAGCTCTAACTCGTTTACCAAAGAAGAAATAATGGAAATGGTAGAAAGCTATTCTGAAGATAATCCTGATGGGTTACAAAAAAAGTTTTTTCACTTATGTTCGTTCGAATTAGCATGGCGTGGAAATGAAGCTTCTAATTGTGATATTAATCACTTTAAAAAAGAATATGATAATAAAGGTAATTTTACTGGCAGGGTAGAATATAATCCAATCTTTTCCAAAACGACACAAGGAGGATCAAATGCTTTATCTGGCAGTAAGTGGCTGGTAAGAAATAATGCTGACAACAATTTGTATCCCGTTCGTTTATTCTTAAAAATTATTGAAAAAAGAGAATCCAATCCTTATCTAACAACAACAAAATTATTTTTAACAGTACATCCAAATTGGGAGAAAGGAATATGGTAGAAAAATTCACCATTGGGAATTAATACAATTTCAAAGTGGACGAAAATATCGGCAGAATCAATTGGTATAGACAAAAAAAAATAAAAATAACCAATCATTCATATAGAGCTTCTGTAATGTCTGCATTAGCAAAAGAAGGAGTTTGTGAACAAAAAGTAATTAAGCTTACAGGACATTCTTCTGTCCATTCTTTGAAACCATATTTACAATTAAATGAAGAACACCATTGCCTACTTATGGAGAACCTTCGAGAAAATAAAAATAAAGAAAAGGAATCCTCAGTTTCTAACTTAAATTCATCACAGGTTATGATGCTACAACGTACAATTATAATAATTGTACTTTTTACATAAATAAGTAATTTTTTTTTCAAGTTATTATTTCTTTGGCTTTGTATAATTGAAGTTTGCAATAAATAAAACGTTTAAACATATGATTTTTTAGTTTTTCTCTCGTGAAATAGTCTTGTCGTATTCAAGTTTGTTGCTTTTAGGTAATTTTGCTCATGACAATTAATCCAAAGTGTCAATAACCAACAAAAAATTTCAAATTTGTACTTCCATTCCCCGAAAAGATATGAAATAAAATGTATTTTTTTTCTACACTTCTAAACAGCCTGTATCTCACAAATTAAGAAGGTTAGAGAAAAGTTGCATTTGGGTATTTTAAATATTTCTCAATAATCTATCATGCCTCTAATTAACGGTACTTATTTACGGGACACCCTGTATAAAGAGTGTTCTAGCGTGATTTTTTTTCTGTTTAAGGTACTAATTCTATAGCTAAATGTGTAGAAAGTTGTCCATTTTCATCGGAATATTTTTTATCCGGACATGATGATGGAAATATAAATATATATTCTAGATCCTCAGAAAAACCATTAATAATATTGTCAGATAAGGATAAAAGTATAGAGTACTGCCCTATTGAAATCATCCAATGGTCAAAAAATATACCGGTAATCGTCTATACGAAGGACGCTAAAAACAGGATCAATATTTGGTATTTGAATGAAAGTGATATGTTCCCTATTTACTCCATTCCTTTTAAGGAAGAAATTACCTGTATGAAATTGTCACCTGTTAACTTGGAAGTTAGAAAATCATTTTTAGTAAGTTGGATTTTTTCAAAATCGAAGAAAAATTAGGTATTTTTAATTTTAGATGATTGGTACAAAAACTGGATCATTGTATCTCTATCAATTGAACGAAGAACATGGTCAGCAACCCAGTGAATTATACGATGAAAGTGTAAAAACGTTTTTAAAATATGTTAATAGATTATAGTGTATAACATTGTTTGATTTGAAATAAAAGTTTATTAAAATATTGTTTTTTGATCTGTATGGAGCAGGGAGGTTGTCTACTATCAGTGCAGATTGTTATGATTTTGCCAGAAATTCCTCTTCTGGTTAGTTCTTTTGTGGTAATTGAGATACCAGCCGGTTCTCTTTGAACCACGCTGGTATTTCTTCCCATTCCCCACTTAATCCTGAGCCTTCTTTTATTTTTGAGCCATCTGTATATATGCGTATCATTTCAATAATAATAATACAATTTCTTAGTCTGTAACTGAGTTATGTCTTATCCGAGTCTAGCTGAAAATGACCGAAGAGTCTTTCTATTTCTCTCTTATACTACTCAATGTGTAAGATTTTTCATCACTATTTGATGTAAGAAGAAAAGAGGTTAGGTTATTGTTGTCAAAGCACAGAATACACCATTCCAAGAAGAAGCGAAGCTTGTGCTATTTTACAATACATTTTCTAAGTGCGCATGTCTGACAGTCGCCATTTTAAGCAATTCGTGGCTGTCATTCAAGTGATGGATGAATAATTAAAAAACATAACAAAACTTCGATATCTATGGAGAAAAGTTTACTGTTGCTTCTTTTTTATAACTTAGTTGTCACAGGTATCAGTACATTTTCTTTGGGTGTTAAATTTAATTCAGAATCTGGTGAAGTGTAAGCCGGCTTTCTCTTCTTGTTTGCCTGGTGTATTCTGTGGTCAAAGGCTGTGTTTTTACTTCACTTTAATGAGGTTATGTTCTAGATTTTTTTTTCAAATTTCAACATAATGTCAAAACAAAATGACAAAATGTTGTCCGGGACATTGTAAGCTCGGCACAAGTTTTTTCTACAAAATGTTAGTATCAATAAAACATCTTCAAAATGTACATAAAAAAAATAAAGGAGCAACTCTGGATGACATCGCCGCTCACATGGAAAAAACGTACAGTCTTATCGGCGATACTCGTAGCCAGCTGGAACATTCCTTATCAATTGGAAAAGCGTCCAGATTAGTAACAAAACGAAAAAAGATGTACTCGATAATTTGCCCAGCTGCAAATTTGCATGTAATCCCAGCACATTGTGTCAAGGAAAAACTAAAAGAAATCGACCTGTCATTTGGTAGAATTGAAAGTAATAAAAGGTCGAGTAATATAGAAACTAGGTGTGCAGCTGCTAGAAAAAGAACGAGAAATAGAAGTTGCTTTGGTAGAAGAAAAAAGAAAAAGAAATCTGAAGATTGTGAGTGCGTAGAGGAAGCTGCTCCAGGTTGTTTCGAATTAAGACCGTCACAAAGTGTGCTTAACATTCCAGACAAATGTTGTTTGGAAAAAAGTTCGTCTAGTTGTGATGATTCTTCTTCGGGAAGTGAGTGACTTTAGAAAATATCATGTTTTACATTTTAATATATTCTATTCCTTGGTATTGGATCACCCTGTATTTTTTATTATTTAAATAGAGGATTTCAGTCTAAGCCAAAAAAAAGTGGTTTTCTCTGACAAGAATAACAGTTAACGTCATTGCGAACATCTATATGGCTTTATTAAAATAATTAATGCACACTCTCAGCGTATATTTTGAAATTTAAAATGACTTTTTAGCTGAATATCCAGCATATCGGTGGCCAATAACTCTAGGAACTCTTAGCATGTCACCATTTTATTTATCTGTCACTAGTTATGTCTGATGTCAATGGAAAAAGTAATTAGAAGAATAGAGATACAACTAACTAGAAATGCTACAAAAATTTAATCGAAAATGGACATACACAATTAAATGAATATCAACAAAAATAAATATAACTGACATTTGACATAAGTAGTGACAGAATAACCACAGGATACACCAGCTTAACAAGAAACGAAAGCCGGCGTAAATTCTGATGATGATGATAAAAAAATTACAATAAGTATGGTGCTTGAATATAAAATTTTTATTATTTAATTTATATATTTACAAGTTACACTTCACCAGATTCTGAATTAAATTTTACACCCAAAGAAAATGTATTGATATCTGTGACAACGAAGTTATAAAAAAGAAGCGACAGTAAACTTTTCTCCATAGATATCGAGCTTAGGATTTTTGAGTTACAACCCCAGTTTCCTCCTGCCATATTTCTGCACACCATTAGAGCCATTTTTGCCTTGTATGTAATCTCATTTTCGTGTTAGTTCCACAGGAGTAAGATTGTACTGTAGGTACTTCTATGTACAATTATTACTTAAGAACCACCTTGTATAAAATTTTTGTAAAAAAAACTCTTTTCGTACATAAACTGGATGATTCGCAAACTCCGTGTCAAAGCAAATACATACAAAAGAGAGTTTTTCAATTAAAAAAGTTTATTTTTATTTTTGCAAGTTGTTCGTGAAATGCATATTAAACGCGTTTCTGTATTGTTTAGAGGGTGTCGGGAGCGATAATTAAAGAGATAGGAAAAGCGGGAAGAAATGAAACGAGCCGAGGTAAGAAAAGAATGAGGAAGCCATAAATAAACTGATCTTATCGAGTAAATAATCGCCGTAGGAACCGCCGATTTGAAAATAATCTATGAGGAAAGTTAGATTTATTGAAAACGGTCCTAATATTCTACTTTTTACTGCTAATCGATGGTTTTCAGTTCCAGATGTGATTAAACAAAAGCATAAAAGTGCTAAAACAAAACAAGAACTGAAGTAATTCAATTATTTGGATGAAATTTAACTATTAGCGTCTAATGAGCTGCAAAATGTAGTTGAATGGAATGTTCAAGAATCACAAACTATTTAAAATAATTCTATTGTATTATATTTAGGAAAAAAGCGTTAGTTTTCGATATAAAGTATATTAGCGACGTCTGTAGAGTGAGGGGAACGAGAGACAAGAACAGATGGTGATGGATAATAGCCGTGATGAGTATTCCCATTGGAAACATTAATCAAGTGTTCGGAAAAACAACTGCTTTAGTCGAAACAAAAGCATACCGGAACATTACACAACTTATATCGTCTTGATCGCGATGGAAATGGATATTTCTCTAACGAGTTCCACCACTACGGTTGATGTTTGTATGGAATTTTCGAGAAGACAGATGAGTGAATATTACTGGAGGCCCACAATATCGGTCCAGACTAGCAAAAAACTAGATTCCGCTAACTCCATTTAACAGATGATAAATGAATGACGAGGATTATGGAGTAAGACATAGGTAGAGTGGATTGTTAGGCACTTCGGAGATGAATATTTTCAATAAGAATGGAACCTTAAACCTTAGACAGAGGGGAAGATACGAAAAAATATAGTATTTGCCGTATTTTATATGAAAATCCACTAATACCACCCTGTATATTCCGAAAAACTATATAAACATGTTCTTAAGTCAATAAAGAATATATTTTTCTCAAAATTCCGTAAACCTCACTTTGGGATGCCTTTATATACAAAATATTGCATCTGAGAGTGTGTCTCTAAAATTGCAGCTCAGAATTCTCATTATTATTGTAATCACTTTTTCAATTTTCAAATTTCCAAAATCGGAACGGTTTTTTCGACACTTTTATATTATATTCTATAGTCAAATACAGTTTTATCATGCGGGTTATACGATTCAACAAAGACACACCAAAGATTACAGAATAAAAATATAAGATGTTTCACTCCAGGGCGGTTAGATTCAAGCTGCTGTCCCAAACGGACGCCGCTCTCATAAATTATGTTTACGACTCGCTTTTGTTGTCAATAACGAGACCGGTCGATACCAGAGAAGTTCGAAAAGCTTATTTTATTTTAAGGTAATTAGAGAAATATATATTTAAATTATTAGGATTCTTTTTCACAAAGGTTTATTTTTAAATCTTAATTATTTCGAAAAATATTCGGGATATGAATTTGAAAAAGTAAGTAAAAAATAAACTTGAATTTTTAAAATGAGTCAATTCACAGTTTTTATCCAGCATCTTAGTAATTTTGTGATACTTATTGATAATCTAGCAGATATTTATCCTAAATTCAATTAAATATACTCATTAGCCACCAGAATAATTTGTATAATTTGTTTTGCTCAGAGTCGCTTACGTTCCATAAGTGTTAGCTGTGTTGTGAAAAATGTCTTCAAGTTTCACCCCAGTAAAGTGTAAGGGCGTGCTTAGCTTACAAACGAAGACTGTAGTGTTAAATGTGCATGATGCTGTTGTACATCAAATGCCGGCTGCTACTGTTAGAAACATAGTTTCGACATGTTCCAATATGACAGGAGTTAGTGAATCTACTATTTACAGGCTTCTAAGGGAGAGGAAAAATGGAAATATATATCCACCTAAAAAGTCAACTGGAAGAAAACCACTTGACCTTGATGAACATATGTAAAATACAATAAGACGAAAAGTACACGAATTATATTTTAAAAAAGAGATCCCAACCCTCGACATAATTCTAAGAATGGTAAAGGAGGACGAGAATTTGCCTGACATAGGGCGAAAAACTTGAAAAAGTGGAAATTCGTCAACCAGTGTGCAGGAAACATCAACCATCACTATTTTCTCCGGGTATATTTGTAATCTCACATTTTGGTAACCCCTTTGTCTTCTGATTTGATACATATGATTAGTTACCTTTGAACCCACACGATAAGAGAGAGCGCTTTTGACTAATTATATCAATTGTGTCACTTTGATTCTAGAAAATTGTGAGCTAAATAGAGTTGTGACAGTTTTCAATTCAAAACTAAAAACGTAACTCCAAGTTATATCTTTTTTTGTTATTTCCCAGATCTTGTAATTATAGGCAAGACCATCACTAACACTTTGATTTTATGCGAGCATTATTGAAAGAACTCATTTAAAATTACAATGAAAAGAACAACCATTTTTTTATTACAAAAACACCACAAAATATCTAAAATTAAACATGGCTCAACACCCTTTTTTTCGCCCTAACATACACTTTCGACAATTACATTTCGTATTTGGTTCCGGAGAAATTGATACTCGTCTAAAATTATTTTGGTAGCTCTTCGGTCGTCCGTACATTGAACAGGTGTGACAAAATTGTTTCCTTGTAGCATAATTTGTTGGAAATCCGGTACATTTAACGCAGGTGCAGGATTTTAAAGGTCTAAAACCCGGTGCAGATTCCCGAAATCTTCCGTTATTGTGGTTACGAAATAAAAAACAATTACCTCTACGCTCTAGGATTCGGTTTCTGAAGCCGTATTCTATGGCTTCGTTGACTACGTTAAACATGCTGTCTTTTAAGGCTTTTTCTTCCGATCCAAGCTGTTTTTTCTTCAAGTTGTCGCTTACTTCGGACGTGGGACGCGAAGCGAATAATCTTTTCAGTTTTGTTAAGTAGTACAATATCAAATTTTCATTATTTTTGGAATTTATAGTTACCGGCGAATGTCTGCGGTTCTTCCGGGATAATCGTACGTTTTTCGTTACGGTCTTGCTTTTTTTATTTCTATTAATAGGTGCCATTTTTTATTTTATTTTTTAAAATCACTTTAAAATTTTGACAATTCACTAAAAAATTTAACAGAAAATTTTATGGCCAACTACCGAAAAATTACTTTGACAGATCCGGCCATATTGGGCTACGTTCATAAACTTACTCCAGTGAGTAAAGAAGAGTATGATTACGTGATTAGAAAAGAATGTTTGTTGATTACTCGGAGTAACCGTTCAGAGGCTACACCGGCCGGAGGCAAATGAAATGTCATTGTGTTGTGTATATAAATTTGGGGTTATATTTTTCATTACGAAAATAATTAACCATGGATGAGTTGAATATTAATAATATTATCAATAAAAATAACCTGGGCACTAATCTGAACTGAGCTACTGTATACCAAACTGTCATAACTGTCAGAGTATATATAATACTCTTTTTTCTTATTCTTTTGGGAATCAAATAAAAAATAAAAAACATTATTGTGGTTTGATTCCCAAAAGAATAAGAAAAAAGAATAAGTAATGCCACAAGGAACTTACAGATATATGAACGAAAAGAATTTTTTTTTACAAAAATTTTATACAGGGTGGTAATAATTGTACATAGAAGTACCTACAGTACAATCTTACTCCTGTGGAACAAACACGAAAATGAGATTACATACAAGGCAAAAATGGCTCTAATGGTGTGCAGAAATATGGCAGGAAGAAACTGGAGTTGTAACTCAAAAATCCTAAGCTGGATGTATACTGCCATAGTGAGATCAATCATCACTTATGGAGCCATTGCGTGGAGTAATAGAACTAGCCTATTGACGACGAGAGAAAACCATGGCAGGCATGGAAGTGATTCTCAACCTCACCCCTCTACATATGGTGGTGGAAAGCGTTGCAGAAAGAACAAAATACAGACTAAGTAGAGAGGGAATCATTAAAAAGGAAACCACCTCCTCACTTCTTAGAAATCAGACAACTTGGGACATGCCACAAGACGGTATGATGAAAAAGTATAACTTTTCAAAGAAATTCGTTGCAAGAAGGAATGGGATCCAAATACCATTACCAGACTTGGGAAGAATGCCATTCAATGACACAGATGGCTCAAAAGCAATAGAAGAAACTGGGATAGGAGTGTTCGGGTCAGGAACCAAACACTTTGAAAGCAAATTACGATTTTATTAAGTTTAGTTGGATATTTTGGAGTGAAGATTGTACTGTATTCCTATGTATAATTAATTACCTAAGGGCCACCCTGTAGTGGTTTCACCTTTTCTATTTCATGAAACTTTCGGAAAGTATTCAAAAAAGATAATTCGAAATTTGTAGACAGCTCGGCTGTTTGCCAGTTTCTTTTTTAGTGAAAACTCTCTGCCATATGGAACATACTTCGAAATTGTATGCAAATTTCAAGAGGAACCGTAGAAACTTTCAACTTTATGCGCAAAATTTAAACGGAAGAGTTTGAAATGGTATTTTAGTGTATAGATTTTACAAGTTTGATTTCAGAATATCCCCTGTTGTACACTGACGACATCAATTTGAAATTATGACGTTGAAATCAACTACGTAAACGAGGGAATGTCATTAGCCTAAGCGAATTTAGAGAAGTTTCTGTATAAGCGGGAATCCTAGTTCTCCCATTTGCACTTAGATTTTGATAAAACCAGTTTACAGAATTTACATGTATGGAATCTTAATATTGGCCCAATTCCCGTATACCTATGTAATACATATTCAATGCTTGGAAAATAATTTACATTTTCAAGTTTAACGCAGTGACGTACCCACACAAAAACCCATCCAGTAAGTCGAATATAGCAAAAAGATGATCACTACAAGAACATTTTAAGGCCATTTTGGTTCCGGCAGCAACAGAGCAGAGAAACTCTGTGCCTTCTGATTTAATACACATGGTTATGTCTATGTTGCTTATTAAATTCTAAAGGGACACACACAACAAAATTGACACACGGGCGAAAAATTCGTGAAGACTGATCACACTTGATTTCCAAGGCACCCGCTGCTACGTTGCCAGCTTTTAAAAATTTCCTTAGATAAAGTATACAGTGGTTTTAATTAAATTTTCTTTTTCCAGCAGTTTTAAGCGACTTATTTTAATGCTTATATAGAATTAAATAAACACTACAGACTTAGAGATAGCAGCAGACCTAACACAGGAAGCAATTATCTCAGCGTTTGAAAACAACTGCCCAACGGTGAGGAAGAAATACAACAGGAATGTGCCCTGGTGGACCAATGTACTTGCCGAAAAACGGAGACAGTTGAGAAAGAAGTTTAATAGAACTAAAGAAAATTCACAAGAATGGACGGATTATAAGAGGGCCCTAACTAAATACAACAAACTGGTAAGGAAAGTCAAGAGAGATTCCTGGAGGAGGCACTGTGAGAAGATAGAACAGACTCACGAGTGTGCCAGACTGCAGAAGATTCTCTCCAAGGACCCTAATCAGACTATACACGTTACCAAAAAAGATAACGGACAATACACTGGAAATGGGAAAGAAACCATGGAAGAGCTACTCAAGGTACACTTCCCTGGATCAATACCTACCATGCCACCGTAGAACTCTCCAGCGACAGAACTGGATCGACCAGGATGGGCATCCAGGATAGACTGGCGAACAGCGAAGGCAGTGGTAGAAGTGGAAAAGACAAAATGGGCTAAAGCTCTAAAGACAAATCAGTCTAATGTCATTTTCGCTGAAGACTCTTGAGAAACTTCTCGACAGACATATCAGAGACGGTATACTGGCTACAAGACCAATACACCGAGATCAATATGCATACAGAGAGGGAATATCAACCGAAACAGCATTACATCAACTCATAAAAAGGGCTGAATACGTGCTGGAAAACAAAGAGGTATTGCTCGCAGCCTTTCTTGATATGGAAGGAGCTTTTGACAACACCTCCTATGAATCTATAGCTAAGGCGACGAGGAATTCTGGGATCGATGCCACGAGCTGCAGGTGGATAGACTGCATGCTCAGAAGCAGGCTCATAGAATCAACTCTGATGGGGGAGACAATGGACGTACGTGCAACCAGAGGTTGTCCGCAGGGGGGAGTACTATCCCCGCTGCTGTGCAACCTGGTCTTGGACGGGCTCATAAGAACCCTACACAGAGAAGGATTTAACATCATAGGATATGCAGACGACCTGGTAATTCTATCCAAAGGTAAAACAAAGACTAAGGCGTAAAGTCCATGGATTTTACTTACGAAA
>CAJUYI010004564.1:0-18113 GCA_910591695.1 Galerucella pusilla
ATGTCGTTTATTTTATTTGCTATTTTGACATATAGCTAACCTTAAATTTGATAAATAAAATCATAATAAATTCGTATTCAGCCAAATTCGGAAAGGCTATGAAATTAATAATTACCAGCTTCTTTTTCCAACTGAAAATAATTGAGAACTTTCAAAATACTGATGTTTTTCCGTGTATCTGTGCATATTTTTGTATTATTCAAATAAATAAATAAAACAATAAGATTAATATTCACTTTTCATAAATAATAATTGACTGTAAACAACAAAGTACAGACCTTAGAGAACTGTCAGTGTGACAGTAGAAAAAGACGTAAGACGCATTGTCACTACGAAAGTAACGCCTTCATAGTATTTTGAATTCTCGATTGATAGGTTGCGCTTGCACGTAATCTAAACATCAACCAGTCCAATTTTGTAAGTCAAAGATTAGGGTTAACGTTTGTAATACATTTAAACGGTTCATTATTGTGATATTTTGATTAGGATTAATCACAGACCCGCCTTTTTTCCATTTCTTCCTACCTAATGTGTTAGAAGGACTTTAAAAATCGATGACGCACAACAAGAAGAGTATTATTTCAACCATACTATATCAATAGTTGTCAGATTTGCGAAAGATTTGGAAGTAGAGAAAACATTTCCTACCTTTACACGTACCTTTTTGTTCCACGGGAGACACATTTTCACGATACAGACATCTCTCTCCCTTACACTTCACCAACCCCTTTTTTATATAGGGAATATACCATGTGCGGCACCATATTTGAAAGGCATTTAGATGGGAGTATTTAGACACGATTTTTTACAAGGACTATTAAACAAACTCTCCCTATTAGTTGTCTGTGTCTTCAAACAAATGTTTCACGATAAAAAAATCAAACACAATTTCATTTTCTTTGTGACGATGTTGTACCACTTTCCAACCGAGTTATTTACACAAATTAATTAAATTAACTCAGCCTACTTAAATTTACTGAAAGCATTCCATGTAAAATCTCATACGACCAAAGAATTACAATCAAATCTCGTCTAACTCATTATTGTATAGTATATATTAAATTTTTCCCATCTATACAAAATATCAATAGCAATAAAAATAATGGTTAAGTAAAGTAATGAGAACTTTTTTGGATTTCGAGGTTAAGTTAATGGGGCATGATGATTCTTTTAATAACAATTTTTCATGTAAATATTTCTGTAGTAGGTCAATAATTGCCTACACACAATATCTTGTCGGGTTTCGAGAAAATAATTAAAATAATCATTGTAATGAAAGGAAGAATATTTCACATCCACTTATTTAGAAATCGAAGGAAATGATGGTCTTTAAATCGATATTGTGGAAAATTGTCTAGTTTACGCTTGCAGAGGTATGATCCACTTTTGAGATAAATTTAGCCACCATAATTTTGGAAACACTTTTAGAACGCATAGCTTTCGTCGTTTTTGGTACATCTTGGACCACCCAAAGTTTGTTGACACCATTTATGAGGCTAATTAGAAAGTCCTCAATTCCTTCAATTCATATGAATTTTAGTTAGTAGGTACTAACCTTCAAACGATTCGTGTCAACATTTGACAGTAATCGGAAAGAGATATTGCGTTTTGAAGGGAAAAAATACAGTTGAAGCAAAATCTTGGCTTGATGAAGAGTTTCCGAACTCTGCGCCAGAAAACCGACCATCATTGATTGGTACGGTATAAGTTTGAACGTGCTGAAATGAGCACCGGAGAGGGCGAGCTTAAAAGAGGCAAAAAAAATCACAAAATAATTTCAAATCACCATCAAGTTGAGTTGAAAGGGATAGCAGACATTGTAAAGATATCATCTGAAGTTGTACATCATATCATTCACGAATATTTGGGCATGCCAAAGCTCTATGTAAAGTTATTGCCGCGTGAGCTCACAATATTGATTGAGCAGTGTTAGAAGCTGTTCATTGGTCGATGTGTGACAACTTGAGTTAACTAATTATACTGATTGAATTTTGTGATATGAAAAGGTACACAGCTTATCTGCTTGAGCTGACTAAAAAAGTAATTTGTGGAAAATGCTTCCGGTTACGATAACAAACAAATCTTTTAAAATCTTGACAATGAAAAATGCGGTTTCTATTTACTTCCTGAACAAACAATAAGTAGTAGTTAGTCTGTCATTAAGAATAATCTTACTTTTACGATTGCGGAATATTTGTAAAGATATTTAGTTGCATAATTCGGTCATCTAAGAGGTACATTACTGGTGTAAACATTTACATAGAAATAAATGAAGCTTTGTTTGAATGTTTCAACTGAAATTTCTTGCGTAATACGTTAATATGTTGGAATTTGAAAATGAAAGTGGGTAGCCTTTTTTTTTAATCAACTGAAGTTATTAATTATTACATAAAATAACAGCCATTTACGATTTTTCACTTAATATTTAAGTGCAGATTTCAAAATAGTTTTTTTAAGTTTTTCATTCTGGTTTATGATCCTATAATTGCAAATTTGTTTTTCGAATGACTATAGAAAATAGTTTGAAAGATCCATATCTAGGTTATGTACGGTGATACTACCAAATTTCCAGAACGATCTGATGTCTAATTAACGCTCATTCTAAAAAAGTGTATAGAAAGTACAAGAGATAGCAGCGGGTAGTAAAGTAACCCTGCGAGGATGCTCCGCCAAATTTTGCGATATTTGAGGAACTTGTGATAACTTTGAATTGAAAAAAAAGCTTTTTGTAACACCTGACTGCTCGAATTACTGTAGAAAATAGTCTAAGTGATCCATATCTAGTTTATGTACGGTGATACTACCAAATTTTCAGAACGATCTAATGACTAATTAACGCTCATTCTACAAAAAGTGTATAGAAAATACAAGAGATAGCAGCGGGTAATGAAGATAGTAACCCTGCGAGGATGCTCTACCAAATTTTGCGATATTTGAGAAACTTGAGATAATTTTGAATTAAAAAAACTTTTTGCAGCATGCCTGACTGCTCAAATTAATATAGAAAATAGTCTAAGTGATCCATATCTAGTAACCAGTAACTCTGCGAGTATGCTCCACCAAATTTTGCGATATTGGAAGAGCTTGAGATAATTTCAATTCCAAAAAAAACTTTCATTTTAAATCTTAGAAATCATTCGCTTAAAAGAACGAATCATTTCGAAGCCGAAGGGCGAGTTGTTCTACTAGTATAGTTTATGTACGGTGACACTACCAAATTTTCAGAACCATTAACGCACATTCTAAAAAAGTGTATAGAAAGTATAAGAGATAGCAGCGGGTAGTAAGGATAGTAACCCTGCGAAAATGCTCCACCAAATTTTGCGATATTTGAGAAACTAGATAATTTTGATATAAAAAAAAAACCTTGCCTGACTGCCCAAATTATTATAGAAAATATTAGGTGTATGTGGTTGTAAACAAAAAGGTGGTGGTTGTTGTATTTTGTGTGGAAAATTAATGGAGAAAGCAAATAAAAAACGATCAACAAATTTCAGTTCGAAAGAAGAGAATATTTTAATATTCTTCTGGCCTTATTCTGTACAAAAATGTTAGCAGTAACAGCGCTGTAAATCTTCAAGGTCGAGAGATGTTACGAGATGTTTTGACACTGTTTGTTATAAGTTGAATTGTAAATTTTCATGAAATGAGTCAAAATGAACATCAATATCATCCCATTTTCGAGACGGTGTGTATTAGCAATATCGAAACAAAAAAATAAGCCAAATTTTAGAGTAGGTATAAATTGAAACATTTTTTAGGAATTATATGAGTATAGAAAGAAAAATCCGTTTGAAATACCGTAAGACCTTTTTATTGCCTATTACATGCTAAATGAAGAAATTAATTTTACACATTTAAAAAATCCATGCAAATACAAACGCCATCCATATTTTAAATAAAAATGATAAATAAATAATTCCTCTAAAAAAGTCTTCTTCCTTCTGGTTCCTTCACCTCTTGCTTTACATAATCGGACCAATAACTTAAAAACTAGGTAAATTCTACTACACAACATAATATTAGTGAAGTTAGCTACGATGTAATATTGCGCTCTCAATAATTTTTTAACATCGGGTGGTTCAGAATACGATTTTTAACCGCGCTGTTGAATTTGATTTAACATTGCGATTTCAACTACATCGATTACAAATCTTACAGCTTGTTTTTCTAATCGAAATCTACATTTAAATTCAATATCAGACCATATTTCAAAATGACTGGGTCTATTTCTAAAGGATTGCGGTCTCCTAGGATGTAAAAAACCATTCAAAATTTGTAAAAAATCTTCATCGTCGGTTAATTCTTCTAATAATTCGTTCATTTTGATTGAAATAATGAATTATCAGATTATCAACCTCACTTTTTAAGGTTAACAACTCAACGTCAAATGCCAAAACCCTCTTGAACCGCCTTTGAACACCCTTCGAAGACCGTTCACGTAAACTTCTATTTGAACCACAGATCAGTAGTGACTGACGTACTAACAACAAAAATTTGCAATTAAACTCGGTTCAACGCAGAACCACAGTTGAACTATGCATCTACAACCGGGCCTAAGTGATCTATATCTAGTTTATGTACGGAGATACTACCAAATTTTCAGAACGATCTAATAACTAATTAACACTCATTCTAAAAAAAGTGTATAGAAAGTACAAGAGATAGCTGCGGTTAGTAATGATAGTAACCCTGCGAGGATGCTCCACCAAATTTTGCGATATTCGAGGAGCTTGAGATAATTTCAATTCCAAAAGAAACTTTCCTTTTAAATCTTAGAAATCAATCGCTTAAAAGGACGAATCATTTCGAAGCCGGAGGGTGAGTTGTTCTCCTAGTCCAGTTTATGTACGGTGATGCTACCAAATATTCAGAACCATTAACGCTCATTCTAAAAAAGTGTATAGAAAGTCCAAGAGATAGCAGCGGGTAGTAAAGATAGTAACCCTGTCCACCAAATTTCGCGATATTCGAGGAGCTTTAGATAATTTCAATTCCAAAAAAAACTTTCCTTTTAAATCTTAGAAATCGATCGCTTTAAAGAACGATTCATTTCTCTCGCATTTCTCTTAAATAATAAATTTATTGTGTCGATAAGTTACATCGATCTTTGGAACAAGATCTCGTTGATGTGAAAGTCGAAAAGAATTGAGTTGTGTAAATGTTCAGAATACGTGGTAACAATGTCAGTTATCCATATAGATAAATAATTGTTAATTGAAAAAGTTTCCGCTTCAAACATATGTTTGGAATTTATCGGATCTTCTTAAATTAGAGATATTTCCACTCGAAAGAAAAATGTTGTACAAAGTTGCATTGTTTGAAGCATAATAAGCTATGCTATGCTCTTAGGACCGGAAGGCAGTTTTGTTGTGTACAGGAGACGTTAAAAAGAAAGTGGTACGTCAAAAAAGGTGAAAAGCAGGAAAATTCTATAACTATCATTTTTAGCCGATAAGATTCCTCCAGTTCGTCATCCATAAGTTAATTGTTATAATTTTTAAGATCTTCAACGTCCATTGTAGCGTCGATTGGTTTCTATTCGCGACCAAACCATCCACCTTTACATGGCGATCCTTCCCCTGAGAGAAGAAATGCCAAAAATTTATTTTTGATTGTGTTTTCTCGATTGTTACAACTAAATTTCTAAATACAAGCAAAATCTCTCATTTATCGACAATAATGTACTATAATTATATAAATTATTCATTCAACTCATCAAGGATAGGAGTGTTGATAAAAACTTTCGGTATTTTAAACAACTTTCGTATGGTCGATATATTTGAAATAAAATAATTAAAATATTTAGTTATTTGGTTAGAAAATATTTTCATTTGGAGGTCACACAACGCAAGGAACAAGAATTTGTATTTGATCCAAAGCCAAAGGTTATAAAATTTTACATATTCCATTAAAAATAGATTTAGATAAGTTAATTGAATAGTAAGAAATAGTAAAATTTAGGAATTAAGGTTGAAGTATATATCACAGCTGACATTTGTCACGATTTTTTTTCATAGCACTGGAAATTAAAAAAAATAAAGTACTAAAAGTTTCACAAAGAAATTTGGATCTTTAATAGTTATTTATGCACTTGTTATATACAAAATTTCTTGTACCTTCGTGCATGTAAAAACCAAAAAAGTCTTATGTAGGCTGCTCTAAGTGGACTAAAAATTTCATAGAGTCATGATAAAACGCAGTAGTAAAATGACCAATAAAGAACCAGTTTTTTCACTAAATATAGGTATTTCCAATAATGTTTTGTTTTTTTCATGAACGTAGAGAAAATATATTTTTCTAATATCTATAACAACTTTGATGATGGAACGGAAAAAGTTTACATAAAGGACAGTCCTACAAAAAAAAACTCTATAAGTACAAATGAAAGTTAATAAGAGCAATTTCGTGATTTGATTAATAAGAATTGATGAAATCTAAGTAATGTCTTCAAAGGCACGCCTTTAGAAGCATTTCAAAATCTGATACAAGAATTTTAACGAACTACAATCACCTCTTGACCTCTTAAGACTAAGTTCCAAGATGAAATATAGAAATTAATTACGATCTCTGTCTGAAATGTGTACCATAGGTCAAACACTATTTCTCCAGCTGTCGGACGAAATCATGTCTCTCTCTAATCAATCAATGTTCAAATAACATTTTGTCCTACGTTCAGACAATCGCACAAATGAAAACATTTGGCGTACATTCGCTCAGAAAGACGTGGATTTTAAGTGGCGTGTGGCATTTTTGTTTTTATGCAGCTATTTTAGTTCAGTTAAAAATGTACAGCGATCAAGAGCAGATTGCTACAGCTGCTAACTGTGTTATTTTGAGCAGTGCTTCACTTTACTTTGAAGCTTTAATTTTGTTTAATAATTGGCGAATAATTGCAATAAGGAATTCCTTCATTTTTCCTTCAATTCTACAACTGAACAATCGACGCTGAACTGCCATTGGATATTGGTCCAGGCATCGGCCACCTTATTTCTGTTTTTATAGTCTGGAATCCTTGGACTTCAAATTACAGGTTCATTTTCGAACAACCCCAAAATCTCCAACGTTAATTCGTTAGTCCACTCCAATTGTCGAAACAAACAGAGCTTTGCAGAAGGTAGTTAACTACGCCGCACTACCTTGTCCTTTGCTTCGTGGCATTTTACCGACCAGCGCCTGGAAAATTTCGAAGTACGAATATACGTCAAAGTTAACTTCCCACACTTCATAGCTAGAAATGGAAAAAAAGTGTTTATCACTCACACGAAAGTAATGTTTCACCCTTCCGGGATTGTGGCACTTAGCTACTCATTTTCCTATACACTTTTTACCACTTTCCGCACTCGAATGTACTATTTCTCTTGAACTAGTGATAACGGGATATATTCGGCGCCGCAGTTGTGTCGCGACAGAGCGGACGTCGTAAATCAACCTTAACTAAGATTAAAAAAAAAAAAAAAAAACTGGATATACCTATAACTTTTATGTGTCTACAATTTTGCAATAAAAAATATGTTCGAAATAAAAAAAGTTGTAATGTACGCTATTAAATTTTGTACCCATCGGAGAAAATGAGTAGAATGACATTAAGAACACAAAAGAGAACATAAAATTTCATCGATCAGAGGTCGTCGTTTGATATAAAATATGTTTTGGTTGGTGTCAGTGGCGGAAAGGCTCTTATCATTTTCGAAGAGATTTTTTTAATAAATTTTATGTGAAAAAAGTTTCACTATACGTTTACTATTACTTTAATCATTTCAACGTTGTCATATTTGAAATGTCGTATCAAAGTTTTCTATAAAACACTTTCAAAATCGAAATTTTGGGAAATGAGAATAAATATAATAAACTATACTACTTAGAGTTTTCCACCGATAAATCCAAGCATATACGGTGGGTTAACCACCAACCAGTCACGTAGCTATAGCTTTAACATGGGAGGATTTTGGGAAAAGCTTTATGAAGGCGCCGCCGAAGGCAGTATGCTAATAAAACATTATTGTACCTTCATTGTATTTTCCATGGGGGTGGCTTAACCCCCAAACTACTCCCCCCCCCTTATAATACGCTCCTAGAGCCAACCAGTATGTATCAATAGTTTTATTTGTTTAATTAATAAATAAAAGTTAAATTTGTTTCTATCAATAAAATATTGTGAAACATAAATCTGCGCATCTTTGTTCCTAACAATTCTGTACGCTCATACGGGATTCCCGTCTCTTCTTTAGCGTAAAATTTGTTTTTGAATAAAAAAATTATATTAAATACCAAGATGCCTTAGATTGTACGCCTATGGTAATAGGAAGATGGTACGTGATGTTCTCATGGGCATTGTCGTTGTATGGGTTGGTGGCTAGCAACATAACAAAGGATTTCTTGTGTTTGCCGTGTAGAAGGATTGAAAACGATGGACGCCGTTGGCGATTAAAATAAAAAAATAAGTCGGTTGAAATTGTTGCTTCGTGTATTAGAAAATTTCGTAGGTGGATTTGGTTGTTTTTAAGTCTACTTGGCTCAAATAATATTGTACTATAAACTAAAAATTTATTATGACCACACTGTTTTGATACCAACACCCACTATATTAAGGAGACAGCAAATGATATTGACCGTTACAAATACTATTTGACATTGAAAGAAATCGAAACAGCTGTGCTACACCTTAGATAAGTTAAATACCTGTTGGTATACCAGCATGAATATAAATATACAGGGGGCGTTTTTATTTTGTTGAATTCATTTATTTTACCGTTGAAACACTTAAAATTTAGAAGAGAGAGATAAGCTTTTAGTAGAACAGTATCAGTATAAACAGTTGATAACTTTTAAGCACTATTTTTGTTTTTTTGAACCAATTCTGGAAGCAGTTATTCCTCTCTCTTGTTTGTACATTCAAAAGAGAGTTTTAAAAGGTTTTGACTTCACCTTCTGGGAGCTGGAGCTGGATAAGTAAAAAAGTAGTAAGGACTGTATGGAAGCTGTTCCAGCAACTCAATGTTTTCTTGCGTTAAACCGTTTTTTGACACTAATCGTTGTAAGGATATAGTGAATTGTAGTGAGTAGACTCCGTTTCACATGAGAAGAACCTTCTAGAAGTTGCAGTCGTATGCGAGAAGAAGCTGCACATAATATCTGAACATCAATATCGGTCAAAGCGTTAGGCTTCTAGTGGGTTCTTCTGAAGTGAAACAGAGTCTATAGCTGGTGGATCCAGTTTTTTTGGCATTGAAATTCGACTGGAGGACTAATTTTTCAAGTAATTTCCAAAATAACACATAAAAAGTAGTGTACAAACAAGAAGACATCAAATTTCATAAAAGTTTTCTCAATCGACCATTCTACTGGGAAAAAATCTCAGTAAATCACTAAACGGAACTCATATCTCAACATTTGTATAGTGACAACAAAATTTTTCATACAAAGATCAGTATAAAAAAGAAATATTTGGCTACCTATAGAAAATTTACCGGAGTAAGCAAGTTTTAGAAAATAAAGATTTTGTTTGAAACCTTTTAAATGACCACCCTGTAAATTGAATGGAGATACCGTTATTAAATACATTTATTTCTAGATAGTTGAGGTTTTGAAAAAAATTTGGGTGTGTAGATATCGTATACTATATACTTGAACAATAAATTTTTTAATCCTGAAAGTATAAGCGATCGGGCAGATGCAAGGTCTTTTTTCTTGATATGTAATACAGGAGTGGCAAACAAAGCTTTGAACTGTCTACAGATCCCATGGGTTTTTTTACTTAATTTCGTTGTCATGAATACCTACATTTAATTCGATTTTGACGTTTAAAATATTTAATATTTCAAAATGTCACGATTTGCTTATAATACTGACGAGAATATGGTTGAAATAATACCCTTTTTGGTGTGCGTCACCGATTGTTAATCTCCTTCTAATACATTAAGTAGGGAGAAATGGAAAAAAAGGCAGGTCTGTGATTAATCCTAATCAAAATATCACAATAATGAGCTGTTTAAATGTATTAAAAACGTTAACCCTAATCTTTGACTTACAAAAATTTGATTGGTTGATGTTTAGAAATTACGCACAAGCGCAACCTATCAATCGGAAGCTCAAAATACTATGGAGGCGTTACTTTCGTAGCGGCAATGTGTCTTACGTCTCTTCTTCTACTGTCACACTGACAGTTCTCGCCAGGTCTGTACTTCGTGTTTTATTGAACCTCTTCTGTACTACTTTGTTGTTTACGGTCAATTATCATTTATGAAAAGTGAATATTAATCTTATTGTTATATTTATTTAAATAATACAAAAATATGCATGGAAACACGGAAAAAAATTACCATTTTGAAAGTTCTCAAGTATTTTCAGTTAGGAAAAGAAGCTGATGATTATTAATTTCATAGCCTTTTCGAATTTGGCTGAGTTCGATCCTGATGATTTTGTTTATCAAATTTAAGGTTAGCTAAATGTCAAAATAGCAAATAAAGTAAACGACATGCCGAAAATCCGGATATACGTCACAATCGATGACGCACACCAAGAAGGATATTATTTCAACATTAATGAAATTGTAGAAGCAAAAAATTACTATTTGACTCTAAATTTGTTTCTATCATAATGCAAATAATTTGTTTTTTTCGAATAACCTTCGAACATTGATGAATGCTCCAAAAATTTTCAACAAATTTCTCAAGTTAATTGCCTATAAGCAACAAGCTTTCGAAATCTGTTATAAAATTTTTTCGAACAATTATCAGTGTCCTTGGGTTATTAGTACTGCTAAGTAATAGAGAAAAACTTATTACTAAAATAACAATAATTACCCAGAAAAATTTATAAACAAACAAATTAAGAACAAAACTTTCGATCGATTTGTCTCCAAATGTATCCAAAGACTGTCCTTATGAATTAAGATCAAGAATCCAGCTTTATTGAAATTATAAAGTCGAAACTATACTTATATCACTCACAACTTTCAGAGCATACCTTGTAGAATAATATCTAATTTTTCCCACTACTAGCTGTGAAGTTGACAATTAATGCTTCTTCTAGCCAACTGAGAAGTTGAATTTCTCTATTAGTGGTTAATAATTTTCTGCTATTAACCCTCTAATGCATTAATTATTTTTTAAGTAAAAAATTATGAAAGAGGATGCTTTTGGGTTAAAATAATATATATTCGACATTAGAACGGTATTTTGAAAAAAATAAATTTCTAAATGAAAAAAAATAACATACGCCTGTAGGCGGACCTGTGTGTGTGCATTAACACCATAAACTAATTAATGTAAAAAAGATGTTAGCCTTTAGGCGGAGCTGTGCATTAGAGGGAACCTAGGTCAATAATGGTCAAATTCAAATATTTTGAGATTCCAGGGATAGTAGTTCAACAAAAACTTGTGTAACATAATTTTGTATACCCAGAAGATTGTCTAACATATCTGCTGCTTAAAATTACTTATCAAAATAAAATTATTTGAATAAAAATGCCATTAATTTAACATTCACGCTCATGCAAAAATGACGAGGACATAACGAGTACGTTCATATTATATCGAAAACTGACAGTGTACTTGTCAGTCAGAGGACGGGCTACACGCTTCTCGTGGTGCGTTTGTGAATTATTTTTGATTTTTGTCTTAAATTTGGCTAGTAGTGGAAAATAGTATATTATCAAACGAGCAATTTATGATAGCCATTATTCACGCTGGGTGACGGGCGAGGGGCGCAAGTCACCCGAGTGAATATTGGCCATAAATCGCGAGTAGAATACTATACTCTGTCCACGACCCTTGATTTCTTTATTAAATAAAAGTCAACTAACCTCCAGTTCAAGAAGTTATGATATGTAAACATATGGTTATCTTTCGATTTTTCTGGCAGTAGTCCTATAGTCGTTAATTTCGCCGCTTTTTTTTATTTCAGTTGGTGTACAAGAACGTCCATTTCCACTATCCGAATTCAAAGAACTCAACGCTACAGTAATATAGCAAGTTCGTAACAATTTGGTATTACTAACGTCAAAATTAAATAATTTGACATAATATATAGAAATGGGCTATACCGTGTAAAGTATCAATACAACGTACCGTTATAAATATATTGTTTTGAAATACTTAATACTAGAAAATGTCGTTATGAAAAGTATCAATACTAAAGATTTCGATATTTTATCGATACGATATATTTCAGAAACAAATTTCCTGAACAAAATAAACAGATTTAAAAGTTTATTTCATATTGTACCCCCATCTCTAGTCGTGAATTATGAACCATAATACACTCCAGTGTATTATGAACCATAATTAACTCTAGTAGATATATGGGTACCATATACCTTTTGTTAGGAGGTAAAATATTGACTTATTATTAGGTGGTCGTGGACAAAATTGTATATACACCATAGTGGTGAAGACATTTATAAGCCTCGCACCTTATTCCGCTCGGGGCGAAGCCCCTCGCGAAATAATTTTGGTGCTCGGTCAAAAATAATAGTCTTCACCAACTTGGTGTATAATATACTATTACTTATATCATTTATCATTCTACCTACCAATATTCAATCTTCAGATACATTGTTGTATAACACTTTCTTCACAAGAGCAAAGTAAAATAATCAGTACACCTCTTCTAGGAAGTGTAGGTAATCATTAAAATAATTATGTCAAATAACATTAATTTTAAATCTAAGTACTTGTTTTTACGTTCAGGAAATATTGATAATCATTACTTAAACATACCTACATGTTAAATAAATAATTAGTTTATATGCAATGTTGTTTATGTTTGAAAAAAAACACTACTAGGTATAATTTGGGGTAATTATATCATAAAATACCGATTTGATTATCTTGTCCATTGTCATTTATTGGAAAATATAGCTTAATAATAACCTTCAAATGTTTTAACTCCGAAAAGGAATGGTGTAACATGCATCAACAACATCTGTAATTATAACATTCAGAGCCTTCTTTCGTTTTTGAGCCATCTGTATATGCGTATTGCATATGCAAATATACGCCGAAACTGGTATACAAGTGATATTATCCTTTCTAATTACAAACCAGAATGGTTGGTTATATCTTGGTTTAACGTGAATTTTATACACGAAATGCAAACAACATTTTATGTATATCTCGGAAAAATTTGATGTCTGCTTCCCTTCCCCGGACTATAGGTATATATATGGAGTTTACTCCAGAGCACTATGCCTAAGGATTAAGTGAGGTATGGGAAAAAATACCAACGTGGTACCAGAACTGGCTGGTATCTCAGGTTACTTTCCAATTACAGAGCATAATGCGACTCAGTGGCGCATAATGCCGAATTATGCTGATGCGTAATTGGAACGGGAATTAGTTTTCAAATGCACCAGCAGAGTACGCTGAGTTCAGTATTGAAAAAAATATACCTCATTAATGTATAAATATAGTAGAGGTACCTATACAATAATAATTGGTTGAAAACTATTTTAAGTAATTTGGATTTTAATTATTTTATTGACATTTTTTCTTGTTTTGAGCAATTTTTTTAAATTTACTGTTTAATTGAATCATCTTATCCAGATGACAGTGATGATACTAACAGAGATAATAATAATATTTTGATAATATACATAAACACGTGTAACCACTTGTTAATTTTCTGTCACTGAGTTGGTATCAGTGCGCTCATCACCCCAAAAGCACTACTTTTGAAAGTGCTCGATGGTGCGATGCGTTGCTGTAGTTGAAACATTCACCGTTGAGCATTGTGCCGCATAATGCGCTTTAATGCTGTTATTGGAAAACAACCTCAATTGCCACAAAAGAACTAACCAGAAAAGGAATTTCTGGCAAAACCATAACAACCTGCACTGACAGTAAAGAAGCCCTATTAGCATAGTGTTATATCGGGGCTAGTACTATAGAGTGCCACCAAGATTTAGCTAACGCCTCGGCAGATAACAATATTATCCTGAAGTGGGTTAAAGGGCACAACAAGAGTAAAGGTAATCGCATTGCCGATTCTTTAGCCATGGAAGCGGCTGGACTAAAAATTTAAGGACTCAGTAACATCTACGGCCTGACGACTGCAACAATTGCGGAACTAGCCAAACGTTACACCCATGCTCAATCCCTTAAGAGATGGGATGAAACCAAAGGATTCAGTCTTGCCAGGATCACCCTGGGCACCCTGGGAAGCTGGCGTCGAAGAAATATTTGGCGGTGACCAGGAAAAATCCAAGTTTAACAGTAGGATTTCTGACTGGCCACTGTCTCTAAGGAAACACCTCCATACTATGGGGCTAGTGGACACACCTCTATGCAGGATGTGTGAACAGGAAAATGAAACTGTCAGGCATGTCTTATGCGAGTGTCCGGAGTTATCGTCAATAAGAGAGTGTGTGTTCGATGAGTCTTGGCCTACACCTGCCGATATAAAGGAGATGTCTCCTAGTGACCTGTCCACCTTCCTGGGAAGGAATGGACGATGACCTAGGAGGACAACTCCTAGGGAGGATGTACAATGTGGCCTAAGTGCTGTGAGCCTACACTCACCCTCCCTACTTTACAGATACAGATGCTGAAATCACATCAATACATTATCCTCAGTAAAGGAAATGTTAAGAATGATAATATTCACTTAAAAGTGTCTTCCGTAACATTCTTGCAAGGGAATGTATCACAAATTTCTACCGACAAATCTACTAATAGAAATTCACTGAAGTAGGAATTTATTAATCGTGAATCTTCGAAAGAGCACACACAACAATTGAAAAGTGTCGTTTTCATATTAAAAATATCAAATAATGTGCATATATATAAAGTCGTTATACGTAAATTGCGTAGACAGTAAAAGTTTTATTCGACGTGTTAACCTCAAATCCTACTTGGTTTAATGAATACGTTGATAATTCTCTGACCTCTTCTTCGAATAAAAATATGAATGTACAGTGTGGTCCTGCTGTAACACAACTTTGAACGCGAGTTCGAATTTGACAAACGAATATAAACCAGAAATTGTATAGTACAAGCAAAAGATACAGTGAGGCTGACAACATTTTCTGACTGTTATTGACACGTGCTGTAAAGCTAGAACAAATTTTTTCTACTAGCGTGCGGAAAAGTCCACCTTTCCGCACTGATTTTAGTGCGGAAAGAGTCACTTTTCCGCACTTGTGCGGAAATAGTTATTTATGTATTTAGCGAAAGGGGGGAATTATTGTTCGAAAGCAAGGGTTAAAGCGCGACGCAGAGCGCGTTAATTGCTTGAGAACAATAATTCCACTTTTAGCTCGTAATACATTTTTTCTACAATCCCTTGAATATAATATATTATAACTAATAAAATTGATAAATTCATACTTCCTATTTCAAGTACCTGTCAAATATTTTATATGGTAGTTTACCTAACTAGTGCGAGAAGTCACTTTTCGCACGTGTTAGGTACACTATTTTTTCTACTAGCATGCGGTAAAAAGCCCAAAAGTTAACATAAAGAAAAATTTCTTATTAAATACATATCAACAAATTGATTATTATTATTTGATATTCATTTGATGAGGCTTATACCAGTGCCTTTAAAAAATGATTGAAATATAAGTTGTTTTTTTTATTGAAAAGTATAGCAGAACTATAATAAATTTATTAATTCTTCAGTCATCTGGTAAGCTACAATCATACAAATATATATTTTATACTTCCAAAAAACTTGACAAATTTACTTTTTCGCACTAGTGTCGAAAAGTGGCTCTTTCCTCACTAAAATGAGTGCGGGACTTTTCCGCACGCTAGTAGAAGAAAATTTTAAAAGTATGATTATTATTGTCAATACTGTCAATGTACTTCTTTTTATTCTACAATTAGAAAGGCCTCAGCTAGCAGGGCCATCCGGCCAGTATATGCAAAATATTCAGAGCGTGGCACAACAATTAAGCACAAAAACACACACAAAAATTAATACGGTAGCATCGCAATCACACTTATTAATTATTTAAAACATTAAGAACTTAACAAAACAGCGATTTATTAGATTGTAAAAGATTTTCAGGAGACAAAAACACTCCCTAGTCGGGTTGCTTTATGATGTCACTGTCACTGCCACTGTCACTGTCAATACAATTATGTTTGTAGTATCGGTTGCTATGGACAACGAGCGTTTTGCAAGCTTTTGCTCCGTAAAGTAACTCTCCTCAAGAAACGTCAACTTTTCGTTGTAAATGACAACCGAAAAGGCCTACTTTTCAATTTGATTTTGGAAAAAGTAAATTTGTCAAGTTTTTGGAGAATGTACGGACATTTGAATATTCAAAATATATATCTTATGATTGTAGTTTACCAAATGACTGAAAGATTAATAAATTTATCATAATTTTGCTATAACTTTTAATAAAAAAATCACTAATTTTTCAATCATTTTTCGATGGCCCTGGTATAAGCCTCATCGAATGAATGTCAAATAATAATAATTAATTTGTTCATATGTATTTGATAAGAAATGTTTATGTTAACTTTTGGGTTTTTTCCGCATGCTAGTATAAAAAAAAGTGTACCTAACACGTGCGTAAAGTGACTTTTCCGCACGCGATTGCTGGTCGAACTCGCTAAAGTGTCGTTCGGCCATCTGCAATAGCGTGCGGAAAAGTATCACTTTCCGCACTAGTTAGGTAATTTACGATAGCCGGGCGTGCTGAAAAAAAGAGTTGTATATGGCCAATGTGCAAGTTCCGTTTGGTGTTCAGTTGAACAAAATAGATTTGTTTGGCTCCAAAGCAGCAAGATATTCCACAAGTCCTACGAAATATCCACTAGTTCATTAGAATAGTCTAACTATTTCCAAATTAACGTTTTATATAATGGATAATCTCACTATTGTATGTATGTTTCCTTGGAGCGATATACAATATTGTTTCGGGTCTAAAAATAGTCGTTTTTGTAATAAATTTTATTAGCAAATAGGAAGCGACTAAGTAGTTTCTTAAGAGACGCGAAGAAATCCATAGATTATTTTTTAAATGTCACGGCCGCTTACGCTGCTGCTTGTCTCATCCTACAAGATTAAATTATTATAATTGTTGATATCACTGTAATAAATTTTTCTTTCTATCCCACGATTAAAAAAATATATATACGAAATTCTTGATAATCCGTCATTTTTTAATATTAAAAATTCAATTTAAATTAAGAACAAGAACAATACAATAGAACGAATCACAAACGAAGTGCCCAAATCTTTTCTTTTCCGACTGTAATAGAATATTATACACCATGGTAGTGAAGACTATTATTATTATCCAAGCACCACAATTATTTCGCGTGTGGCTTTGCCCCGAGCGGAATAAGGAGCGAGGCTTATAAATGTCTTCACCACCATGGTGTATATACACTTTATTCCACTCGCCAAATTTAAGACAGAAATTAAAAATAATTCACAAACGCACCACGAGAAGCGTTTACTCCGTCGTCTGACTGACAAGTACACTGTCTGTTTTCGATATATTATGAACCTACTCGTTATGTCATCAGTAATTTTTGGTTGAGCGCGAATTTTGAACAAATGGCATTTTTTTTAAATAACTTTATCTTGATAGGTAATTTCAAGCAGCAAATATGTTACAGTCAACCTCCTGGGTATACAAAATTATGTTGAACAAGTTTTTGTTGAACTATAGTCTGTTTCTTATTGTCTGACAGCACGCGAAAAGGTCACAGATGCTAGTCAGGTAGTAAACCATAAGCGTCACCGTTCATCTAAGGAATTTATTTACTATTTAATTTTATACCCGATCTGATATATAAAGGTAATATGAATTTAAATTCGGTTAGTTAAAACAACTTGATAATTTCCAAGAAACATTACAATAGGGTCCTACTAGGGATTGTCCTAATGACTACTTAGAAATTTTACAGGCATATACGGTGAAACTTGGTCTCGCCCAAATATTGTTGCTTTCGATTATTTGGGCTTCAAGCACTTGTGCGTGACGCCTCAGTCGTCACGACTTTTGAGCAAATCGAACACGATTTTTTAGGATCCTCAAAACCACCTGACATGTGCCAATGCCAATGAATTTCCTGTGTTGTTAGAAGAACAGTTTTCAATAATTATAATGTTTTTGATAATAAAATTTTGCATATTTAGATATTTTT
>CAJUYI010004565.1:0-18112 GCA_910591695.1 Galerucella pusilla
TTGGTTGTTCGCAATTATGTTTTTGTTTGTTCATGGAAAAAATATTCATATTTATGCATGTATTAGCTGGCAGAAAACTCACCAATCACTTCCATGAGTTACACAGTCATTTCAAAACCATGAGATGATAAATTCGCAGAAGCTTAAAAATAATCCCAGTGCGATCATGCACGATTAACGTCAAGCGAACGTCAGTAACACGTTATACTCTATCAAGGTCATCCAATCCGTTAGGGTTAGACAAAGCCCCAATTGAGTCACCTTTGTTATACAGGCAGTTACATCACAGAGTATACCATCTAACAAGAGGCGAAAGAAAGTAGTTTTCGTGATCGCAAATTTGTGTGCACATGCGTGAATTAATTAATTTATCTGTCAATGTCAAGTCGTCATACCCCTCAGTTCACTGTGTATTATTTTCAGGTTAGGTTTAAAATGAGATACTTCCCATTTGACACAAAGGGCGAGTTGTACAAATCACTTGAACTTCGTTTAATAATAACTGATGTTTAGACCGTGGCTGATTGATGTATTTATTATCAACAATTACGTCAGTCTAAACATCAGTCATCATTGAACCAAGTTTAGGTGTTTTGTACAACTCGCCCATAATGAACAATAAGGTGTACTCATGTTAGTAGTTGAAAAAAATATTCTATAGATCTAATTGGGAGGGATTTTCATCAACACTACTATTTTTTTCAGTGTAGTTATGGTTTTACTTCGAATCAATACTCGTGTTACTTTTCTCAGTGTATCAGGTAGTTTATATGTTTCATTGCCTCGACGTATTTCCGCTGAATATCGTGTTAGTCCTACTTCAAAGGAGCCGACAAAGCTATCGTCTCTTGTTAGATGGTGTACTTAGTGGTTAAATTTCTACATATACTTTTCATATACATTTTGTGGTTCTAAACCCTAGGATCTTGTTCTAATAGTATTATCAATGAATAAAATCAGGGATTGAACAATTCACAATAGAAAGACCACTGCAATTGTTTTCAATTTTCATCTCATTTCTTATCTGAGGAAGAAAATACTTGAGCTCAGTTTTTTGTAGAATTAGCTGTCATCATTGCCATATAAAATAGATAGAAAAGCGGATAATTTTTCTTTGGTTGTTTGGACTTCGTTTCAATAAGTTCTCCTTTTTTCTTTTGATAGTTATTTTCAAGGTGTTTTCAAATTATTAAATTTTCATTCGTATTTTTGCTTATCCGATCTTCTTATACTTTACAAAATGTATTTATAAAAAATTTGTAAAATACTTTAAAAGACATCAGAAATTTAAATTGGGTGCGTTCAGTGTGAAATTAAAATGAAAATAAAATTCTTAACGTGCTTGAGAATTTTTCATTGACACTGAATAAGTTTTGTGCTTCTAATAAATTCTTTTTTTTTTCGATTCCGTTGAAATTAACTTTACTTCGAGTACGCCTTGTGAGTTTCCACTTCAACATATTACAAAGTTTCATTTAATAGGTCACTCTTGGATTGTTATTTTGAAGTACTATGAACATAAGTGGATGATATTGTAGTTTTATAATACTCCAATCTATTTTTCATGAAAATCAGGTTTTGACGCAATTTTTATGATTGTTTCAAAATTTATACTTAGTATATTCTACTTATGCTAGTGTAGAAAGTGTTTAAAGGGCATTTTCATGATGAAGGATGACTCTCAGGAAACGAAACGTCGTTGGCGATTGTTTTGCCTTTGTTGTGTATTATTTTTGGTTCTGGTATAATTGAAAATCGATATACAACGCAAGTATATGATAGGTAATCAACTTCTTTCCGCACAAGTTGACATTAGGTATCCAATTCAGATCAGTGATAATCATAGCCCCAATTTCTTGTCCCCTGTCACGGTTGTTTGTTGTGTGGAGAAATATTGAACACCTGCACATCAACAATTTAATTCATCAAAACACGTAATATAAACATATATTGTAAGTTTATTTTAATCCGAAAATTTCACAAAACACGGTTCGGAGCACCGGTATGCTTTGACTTTGAAATTTTCAAATTGAAAATCCTTTTCCGAGCTGTATTCAATTATAACTTATCAGAGTAAAATTAATTACGCCGCTTCTTATCAGATATCCTTTTGCTGCGGGGTTAGCGAAATTTCATAAGCAACACTCATAACAAGTTCGAACAAAAGCTCTGTAAAGGATTAAAGATAACTGGCTCAGTATTTGCAACTCTTATTCATTTTGTAGCCACGTAAAATGCTTTCGTAGGAAAGTAATTCCTTTAATATACATGAAAGGCATGAGAGAAAGGTCGAAGACACTAACTCGAAGGATAATTTGTGCTTTTAAATGAAAAAAGTGTAGAACACAAAGTAGCAAATACATAGTTCGGATTCAGAAGTGCTGTGGTACAAGAGAGGCTATAAACAGTATGGTTCCAATGATACAATGCACAGTATATGCCTGTTTAAATTACACGACAAAGCTTTCAAGTTTATAGGACAATAATAAATGCCCACGTTGGGCGCCATTTACATTCATTTTCAATTGTTAATTTTTTTAAAACACTCCCATCTAAGGGTTGAGATCTATATTAAGTAATTTCAAATCAACTCAATTCCAAAAATTTATTGAACAATTATATAATAAATACACACGTAAAATTTCTTTCTTATGAAAATAATTATTATATACTCGTGCAGTCGTCAAACTGTTTCTATTGCTATTATTTCCGAGTATTAATTTACTGACAATTCACTTATTATTATTCATTACTGGAATATCACTTCCCTGATTTGTATAATGCCAACTCTTCAGCTCCTTACAATTAATAATACCATCACTTTTGCACTGTTTTTTTCCAAAATTATTCATCAATTGTTCAAATCGACAACTCCATATCCATTGTGTCCCACGCCTTTGTGCAATATGTATGAAATATAATAAGACAAATGCGGGCTTGGATGGTAGGAATGTCTGAATACCTATTGGTACTGTTTGGATAGTTTGTTTCTGTTCCGCTTTCGTGTTTCCAAAATGTTCAAGGAGTGCTTTGTACCAACATGAATGAATAACAATATAATTTTCCAAGCAAAGTATTCCACGAGATGGGAACAGATGGAAATCATTATTCACCGAAGCAAATGTAAAACCACGAACATATGCTGTTGCGAATATTTATAAATGAATTGAAGGAATTTGAGTCATTATTTACTATTAACCGTTTTTTTTTTTCAATATTACTGACTTCTGCTGATAAATAATCTGAAAATCTAAATTTGACAGGTAAATTTCGTCCACCATGCAAAATCAACCCGACCCCACCAGTAAAAATCCTGGCTCCATTTCTTCCGATAATATACACAAACAAGTCAAGAGTACAACAATAATCGAATAGTGAATTGAATCAACTAACACAACCACAAAAACAAAATTGTCAGCTGACGTTCTCCTTCGTTGGATGTTTTAGCCTCGGCCTTAGCAGCAATATTGACAAATACTGCCAACAACATTGCAAATCTTACGGCGTCACTTGCCCCAAGGTTATACGAGTGTTCGAATTACCCTAATGTTTGTTTATCTGTTTTATTAAACTTTGTGACATACATATATATTCGAAACAAAGCTTCACAATGTGAAAAATTATCAGTGAGCTTTCAAATATACATATTTTGTTTCAAACTGTACCTATGAGATAAATAGGCATTCACAATTTCTTGAACGAATTCTCCTCATATTATATTTCGTTGTGTTTGTTATTAACATTATTAGCCTCAAATAAGTGAAATTTGAATTTTGTATTAAATGTGGAACCTGTATACATATACAAAATGCTAGGGTTCGAAACATAGGAGGCTACTGGATGAAAGAGGGTCACTGACCAAAACTGAATCCTGCAGATGGCCTGAAATTCCCCAAGACAATAGGGAATAGGCCTTAAGAAACAACGCGATTCTGTACTGGGTCTCTGCACAGATCTTTCCCAGCAGCTCAGGAGGCAGGGGGTTTTGCGTCATTCAGACACTCCGATCACCTTCCTCACTAGTACAGAGACAATAGTAAATGCATTCGTTATCAATACGCGTGTAGGATAGTGTGAACTGTAAGCTGTGTTCAATGTAGAGCTACAGCAACCGTTCAAAAATTTGTCGAGGCGGAATCATGAATATCTTGTAGACCATGAGCTCTGTACTTTGCGGCTTATACTGCTTGTGTTCTGCGATTGTGTTAACAACATTGACATGATTAAAAAAGTTATCAAGATTTTTCTGGCTGGAATGAAAATAATTTCCTTGGATTCCGCTTGCGATAGAAGTTTAATCTTAAATTATTATTAAACTTCAGTTAAAGCCGTTAAGGTTAAGCTTGTTTATGACGTATACTAGAATATTTTCCTTCTAGTTAACGAGTGAATATTTTTTGGTGTTCGTTATAAAACTTTGGATTATTTTTCTGAATGCTTCCGATTGGGATTAAGTTTGCATGGAAATGAGAGATAAATCGTGGAAAGTATTTGTAGGACCTACACTATTACGAACAAAAAAAATTATTATCCACAAATGTTACGCTTCTGAATGCAAGTAGACATAAAAAGTTTTTAGAAGGATAAACCCAATATTTTCCGAGATTATGAATCTTGAAATAAAATGGAGAGAGAAGTATTATTCATTTGTTAACAATTCATCGTTGTTTCAACTTTATGATTTCTCAACTATATAGAAGACTGGAATTCCGAATAAATTTGTATGCTGGTGATAGCACTGTAAATATTTTGATGCGTATCTCTCTATCCAAAATATTTTAAAAATATTAAAATTCGTATGAAGTTTTCGAATATCTCCTCCAAGACCTCCTATAATGGACACAATGTTTTGTTAGATCTTTTTAAGGTACCAATCCAGCAACCTATCAGAACACCTGTAAACATCTAGCCCTACTAATAATATTACATTGGAACCAATAGGTACGGTAGAAGCGTTCTGACCCACAAAAGTTTGTCTCAGACCCTTTCTTTGCTATAGTACATCTAATATCTCACTCCATGTTATTCCAGTGTATACTGAAACCCACTATTTCGGAACTGATTACACCAGAGCTCAGTGCTTCAATGGCTGCTTGACTATTCGACATTATGATAATCCTTTGCCTCGTATATCCTTCATCAATATTTAATTGGGCACACGATCTTATGGCGTATATTTCAGCTTAAAAGATACTGGTGATTTTTCCAAACTTTCAGATAGTTTGTTTCCTGGCAAGTGCACTCCTATTTCAGTCCCTTCTATTGATTTTGAGCCGTCTGTTTAACCATTCCAAGTTCCGTAATTCCTTCAGGTTACGGCCACCACTAAACCCCTTAGCATTGAAAAAGAAAGTGCAGAGTATTAGTATACTGCAACCAATTTCCCACATTGGTCCAAATACTTATACAAAAATTTTGCTTAGAACTACCAACTGAACAAGTCTGTGATTGTAGGTACCAAAAAAGCTTACTGTCTCCTGGACTATAACGACTTCTGTAATGGAAAAGAAATAACGTCATCGTCTCTTTGGAGTATAACTCATTCGAGATACACTTTAAATCTCAGTTTGAAGTCAACTAATTCAAATATCAGCGAGCTGTGTCTGGTTAACATTTTCACTTAAATTTGCATAAAATAGCAGCACAATTTGGCGTTTTGTATGAAATCAGTTGTTCATAGTTGTATAGTATATGTGACACCACGATCTCTCATGAATGTTAATTCATCCTGTACTCTTTGTCTCGTACTACTTCATTGCCCTACACTCTTCTTCTTATTTTATATTACCATGCTTTTAGTAGGAAATTAATATTTCTCCAAAAACGTATGGCTCTTGAATGATCGTCAACAAATGGTTTTTTTGTAAGTGAATCGATTATTTACTTCTAAAATATCTGAGTGTTTCCGAAAACCGAGCAATCCTTTTGGTTCCATCAAAAGTATGTGGACAGGGGTTGTCGTTCTTTAATAGGGAACAAGGGTCATGGAACTCTTTTTACAAACTCCAACTCATTGTGCCCTTCCTGTCTTACATTCCAGAAAGTTATCCCAACAATGTAAATTATCCCAGTGTAAAGGGAAAACGAGGTAGCGTTTAATATAGGAATGTCGTGATGACCCTACATAGTAAAGAAATTGTTTGCGAATTAGATTGGAAATTATACACATTTATTATTTATTCAAAAAATTGAGAGAATGAGAAATTGTTCTCATGAAATGAACATAGGGATATTAAACGAAAATGGCATTCAGTTCAGTGTGAGATTTATATGCACGCAAAGCTGATGAGGTTGACAAACTGAACCATGTGAAGAGGAAAGAAGAGGTAAGGTACAACGTACGGTTTTCTGTACAGGGCTATAAGGAGCAACCGGCAAAAAAATAGATGGAAAGTTTATTATTGATGCTCATTGGCTACACAATGAAAGTCAAGCTGTAGAACATGAACTAGGTTACTATAGCCAAAATAAATTTGAGAAGGTTGCAGTGAAATAGGTCAATCAGTCAATCTAAATCAAACGTTCAAAATACGTTTTATACAGTAGCAGTGTGGAACAAACTTTTTCAACTTCATTATGTAGGTCAGCGTGCCACTTCGAGTTGAAACTTTTTTTCTCTAGCAGCATTTTTTGATAATTATTTCGATTGTGAAGAAGCAATCGTTTATCTGAAAGGGCGATTTATCCACAAAACTTCCAAATTTCAACTAAGCTTACTCGGATCTGTTCAAAGAATGGTAGATATATACTTCACGGCTACATAATATTTACTTTCAAAACCAATTCATTAAAATTAAATATTGAAGTAAAGCTGCAGCACGTGAAAATTTTAATCCGAAACAACAGATCAATGTTCATCAATGATTAAAATTTATTAATTTTTCATTATTACAGCCAGTTGAAATTCTCGTTAGCATTACTTCATAACGTCGTTAACCGGCAGTAAGTATGCATTATATTGAAGGAAAAACGAATGCGAACACTTCCAAGTCGCCTAATAGGTGTTTGGGAAGTCGCCAAACTTCGTAGACGTGATCGTATCTTCATACGATAAATACTATTTAGCTAGAACCAACCGATATCGGCGGAACAAAAAATATTCTGCACGTATTTTCACTCAAGAAATTTGTTGAATAACTTCAAATGCAGCATATATAGCTTAGATTTAATTCTTATTGGTTTTTATGGATGATATATGCACCAAACGACTTTTTGGTGCTCCCTAGAAACGGAAGCTTTTGATATATTTGTTAATACCTGTAAGAATTAGCCACGGCTATGTGGCTATCACTTTCTGTGAAGTGCTACAATCTCTCCTCTGTCACTGCTTCATTATAACATCATAATTGCAAATTCCTCATGTTTAAATATATTCACCAACTTCTAGAAATGATATTGACAGCACATTTTAATAATATAACGATTTATTTGAGAGCAATAAAGAATGCGACACAAAGCCAGAACTGAACTATTTATAAAGTTTGTGGCGTCTGTGTGAGGCAAAACAAGTTTAATAGTTTATTCTGGGAAACTGTAATTCCCTACAATACACCTCTTGACTTTGTAGCTTTTATGGTAGAATAGAAAATAGTTCCTGTTTGATGCCGACGTGTTTGAAAAATGGAACAAGAAAAGACTGTATTGGAAGCCGATAGTAATCGAAGGTATATAACTGAACTATAAAGTCCGAGAGCTGTAGCTGAATGGCTTTTATATTTTATCATCAATACCGAAATTATGTCGAGACAAGTTGTAAAATGTACAAGAAAATTTGGTAGACAGGTAGGTATAACACATATAGGTTGTCAATTTCAAAACTTACAATCTAAAAAAATATACGGAGAAATTAAGAATGCGTGGCAATGGAGAAGAAGAATGAACAAATAAATCCGAGACATCTATTAGGCACCATGCAATACAAGTAAAATTGGAGCAAAGCTGCTTTGATTGTTAGGCCATGTGGGTAGGATGGATGACGAAATGTGGGTGAGGAAAATGCTTATTGGAGGTGAAGAAGGTGGAAAAAGGGGGGAATGGGTAGATGCTGTTAAAGAAGACTTGAAACAGGCTAGACTAGAATAGGATTGCAAGGGATCAAATAAAATGAAGAAATATAACAAGAAAAGTAGAAGGTATGAGCTTGTAAGACGTAACACGCTTCATACAGGGTGTTTTCAAATGACACTTTCAACGTTTGACGGTAGATACGTCTCGTAGAATTTGACACAATAATATAAGGATTAAGATACGGGGTGTTAAGGTTATGAAAATTCAAATGTTTTAATTTGATAACTTTAAAATGTGTAACATGCTGTTCAGCTGTTACGTTTTTGGTCTGAAAAACTATTTCATTTAGTGCATTTTTTGGCTCATTAGTCACTTCCTCCCAAATTTCTACAAAATTTCTAAACATGCCGTTTCCTTGTCGCACTAGCCACTCCGAAATAAAACATTAATTTTTATCAAATTCCCCTTCCATTTATGTTTGTCGATGTTGGAAATTTCAATTTTCGAGTGGACTCTTTCTTTCCTCTAACTGCCACAGAAGGCAACAGTAATTATATTTTATTTTTAATTTGTGGTGAACAATTTTCTATTGTCTGGTTGGTAAGTTGATTATTGTATTTCCCCTATGTTATTTTCTAGTGCTTACAGCTTATCTATTTATTTATTGCTTATTTGCTGATTTACATTTGTTTGTGTATTTGAGGAACAAAACGAATAGAATAAAACAGATCACTGTTAAGTTGTATTTTAACACGTGGAGTTCGGGTTTTTTTATGCGCTATAGCATAAGCTCCTTTTTTACCTGATCTGTTCTATTTATTCGTTCCTTCATAATGTTTCTTTTCTAGTTCGCCCTTATCCCTATTTTCTCTTTTTTCCGCAGCTCTGCAGCCGGCAAACTTAGGGCAAGTTCAAGGCAAGTTTACGACCATTTTATTTCAAGTTTTCCTGTCCCGTGCACGAGGTCTATAGTCGAAGTCGAAGAAATTACCGCCACTGCCGCCATCGCGCTAGGACCTGCAAATATCCTCAGCCCTTCAAGATAAGTTTTATCCGTCTTATCTATAGCGTGTGTAAGATTTGGATTTGGCATGTTAATTACAATTAATATTCTCCTCGTTAAATTTACGAAATATTCAATTTATGTTGTTTCAAATAATTCAATAAATAATTATTTCATTCTTTGTATTGATTATTCAATAATTATTGAATTGGATAAACGTGTTCGGGAATGAGTAGATTCATTTTATTTATTTTTTTAGCTTAACTTTAATTTCTTGCAAGGTGTTTCCAGCTTTCCACCTTTTGTTTCTTGTTTTAATTGCTTCGTTCGATTAAAAAGCTGGTGGCGTCCAATTTGAAATTAATTGTACACCCCATCCCAGTGATAGTGTATAAAATAGTTTAATTGGTGCCGAATACCACTCCCTGAGGTGGAGTGCTCTAGCCTGGGGCAGTTTTAGGTTACAAATGGTAGAATAAATTGATTCAACATTTGGCAGGTCGTTTTTAAATGTGAAAGGGTGTATTCTGGATCCAGTGGTGCAAATTTGGAAGAATGTGTCACCTTCCCCCTCCCATTTTTTCACGCCACTGGCATTTGAAGCAATTTTCAATCAATTTTGTATTAATCAATGATTTTCACGTGAAAAACGCATAACCTTTACGTATAAAAAAGTTTGTAGTTTTCAAGATTTGATGTTTTAATGGAGTCTGCAAGATCACTTTTTAATGATAAAATGGAAATAGTTATTTATGTATTATTGCTTGAGAGTAATGTGATACATTATTGCTTTCGATTAATTACCGTAACCATAGCTCTCAAGCAATAATGTATAACTTTTCGCTCTTAATACATAAATAACTATTTTTGTATTTTGTTCAACAACTACCAGACTACTAATGGTAAGAATATGTAATGGGAGCTAATTTCTGAGAAATCAATGCATCTAAAACATTTGGAGAAGATTATTGAAAACTTTAGTCCAAACTTATGATTTCATCAACAACAAAAATAGGAAGAATCCATGCAGTTACAGCAATTATTTCCGGCAATCACCAGTCTACACCACTGGATCAATAATTGGTGAATGTTTTTCCATCAAAATATGCCCTCTCACATTTAAAACCAACCTGCCAAATTTCAAATCAATTTATTCAACGTTTTTAGAGTAATCAAATTAAAACATTCAAATTTTCATAACTTTAACACCCTATATCTCGAAAAGTAACTAGGCTGGACCCCTCAATCCCCATATCATTTTGTCCAATTTTACGAGAGGTATCTACATGCAAACGTTGTAAGTGTCACTTGAAAACACTCTGTATAATAAATGCAACTCATTTGCATTACCTGGCAATACACTGAAGAGAATCCCCTAATAGGCCGGCCAGGACATTGGGGAATTGCAGATTATGAATTGGCGGATCAGTTATTTGAATATGGCTCTAGAGGTGTCTTCATAGTCCTGAACCGCTTTGTGGAATTAGAGTCATAGAGAACTCCCAGACAAGTTGAACAAAAGAGACCCTAATGATTTTTCTCAGAGACTTTAATTGTAAAAATAGTTATTTATGTACTAAGGCATTGAAGTAATTCTTTATCGGACGAGCGAAGCGAGGCGAATAACAGGCGAGTCCAATAAAGACACTTTAACTGACGTGGTGCATACAAAATTTTATCGCCAACTGCTCAGAAATCAGAATATGAATAACTGAGGTTGAAACGTAGGCTATACAACCGTAGTCTAATCGAGATCTGATTATGGTTTGGTACAGGCGGATGAGACTAGATAGAGATCGTGGTATATTGAGTCCGTTGATAGATTTGCAAATAAGGTTACGGATGTGCGGCTCCCAAGAAAGTTTACAGTCGAGTGTCATCCCAAGAAACGATGTCGAGTTTACAAAGTTAAGAGTTGTGTTGAGCAGTGTTAAATTAGGAGCGACAAGCAAGCAACACTCAACCTTTTAAAACCAATACAAAACTCTGCCATTAGAATTTGCCTAGCGGCTTTCCGTTCGAGTCCAATTGACAGTTTACTCTGTGAAGCCTCTGAACTTCCTTTAAACTTGCGAAGACATCTCCTTAGCCTCTCATATGCGATATCTATTTCTTCAAATCCCTTTCACCCTACGTATCCAAACACCATATCTGATCGATTCCGTGCCGACTATGAGGAGGAAAAGATCCGATTCTGCTGTTTACGAAAGAGTAAAAAGATCTCTTAACATCTCCATCCCTAATATATTTCCTGCAAACATCAAATCCTCACCTCCGTGGTTATCAAAACACCCAAACTGTGACACGTCTCTACTAAAACTCGACAAAAAAGAAACAAATGCAAGAGTAATAAAAAACGCATTCCATGAAAAAATCACCCAACTATACCAATATACCCCACTGTATACAGACGCTTTCAAGATGGAAAATGGAGTAGGCGCAACCGTTATTGCACCTACCGAGTCTATCAAAATCAAATTACCTCCAACTGCGAGCGTCTTCACTAGTGAATTATATGCAATTTACCAAGCGTTGCTTTTTGCGAATAATGTGGATTCCCAGCAGTTTTTAATAATTACTGACTCTCTAAGCTCCATCGATAGTATCCAGCACATTTATCCCTCAAACTCCTTGGTACAAACAGTTAAAAACGAACTTCTCCAGCTACAAAAGGCCCAAAAATCTGTTAAATTCATGTGGGTACCCTCTCACGTTGGAATTCCCGGGAACGAACAGGCAGACACAGAAGGAAGGAAATCAATCCAGGACCTCAATTCTCTAACAGTCTTAAAGGTTTCTGTTTTGGATGCAAAAACATTCGTGAAATATTCAGTCTATAAATACCGGCAAGACCGTTGGTGAATAAAACTCTAAGCTCCGCAGAATAAAGAAGTACGTGAGCCCCTGGAGATCATTCCCGATGGGAAGAAGAGAGCCTTATCGCGCCTCAGAATTGGACAAGATTCTCCCATGACTATCTTATGTTCCATTTCCCGGCATCAGTGTGCGACAGCTGCTACCAGCCTCTGACAGTAAGTCACGTACTATTGGAATGTGAAGAGTTCCGGCTACAGAGGCATATTCATAACATCCCCAATCAAATAGGAGAGGCACTTGGCAAAAACTGCGATGTGCCTCAGCTAATGGACTTTTTGAAATCCATTCAAATACTAGATAAAATTTTATGATCTACTTTTATAGCTATAAATAAATTCCAAGAAAACTATTGAGACTATATAGGGAGTGACAGATGATGATTTTCGAGTAATGTCAAAGTCAAAATACTTTACCTACTACCAATATGTACAAACATAACGATACTGATATGAGTTTCGTAATGAGATACTTTACCGCACTAGTGCAGTAAAGTAAAATTAATTGGAACGAACGTGTCAAAGTTGACAGCTTGCAGAATGTACCAGTCTTCGAATCGCTTATATTCTCTTTCGTATCCATTGCGGGATTTAGCGGGTACTAGGGTTTGTATTGCGCCATTTGCAGCAAGCTCTCTATCAGAATCCACACTTTTATAGTCGGAACTTATGTGGATACAATAAATTATACCAAACTGAAGTGAACGCGTCAAAATTGACAGTTCGCAAAATAAATCAACAATGAGTCTGGAATTTGGAGACGAGCGAAGCGAGGCGAATAAGAGAGAGTCCGATAATGACACTTTTCTGACGTAGTGCATACAAAATTTTATCGCCAGCTGCTCAGAATTCAGAGTGTAAGAAACTGAGGTAGGTATATTTCATTGCATTTTATTATGACAAAGTAAACAGCAAATATAGAACAAATCTACTTATTATTTGTTATAGGTATTTAAATTGAATGTAGACCCTGAAGTATTATAAAAGTTGATTCCTGAAGTCAGAGGAGTTCCAACAATAGGTAATTTGTTATAAATAAGTCGCAAGGAAACTATTATCGAGCCGTAATAGGGAGAAGCGTGACACTGACAGATAATGATTTTCGAGTATAATGTCAAAGTCAAAATACAGAAGATACAGATAAAATAAAGGAAACTGTTTGTTTACTTCCGGAAATAAATCTGATAATTGACGGCTTTATGACGGTTGGCGATAAAAACTTTTATCCACACAATTATCAGTTCCTTCCCAGTTATACAGCCAATGGTATTTCAAATTATTTGAATTCGTGGTTCTTTAATTGATATAAAACAAACCCAAATTGATGTATTTTTTTCATTGGTTTTTAAGTCTCCATATCTCTGGCTTTCAATTTAATATACCGACTTTACACCTAACCGTATCTACATATGTTTGATTTTCATATAATCAATCACATCCAATCATAGCTAAGTATTTACAGAACGATCCAATTTCCTGAAGTACTCCGTTCGTGTTGACCACTGTTCATCGAATTTTGACAAAATCCCTCCAAGCATATTAACAACAGCACGGGAACGGACGCAGCAAAGATAAAACAAGTATTCGAAAGGGAAAATTCAAGCCTAAAGGTGAAGGTTCAGAGATTTTCAATTTAAACAGTTCAAAGGTAAACAAAGAAATTAAATATCAAATTTGTGGATTGGATGTTTTACTGTTTCAATCTCCCGCTGGTCAATAGTATTTAACTCGATCAAAAATAAACTATGATAACAGTAAATAATCCGTACGTTTTAACTTTTCAATTTAGAATGTCTAGTCCAAGAATTATTTTTTGAAAATACCTGTGAAACGTATTTTCCAGTATAATAAATTGACCATCGAAACCATCTGGCTATCAAAAATTGGACAGTTTTACAGAAGTGGTTAGGTTGATTTTTATAATTATTTTGCGAACTGTCAGTCAATTCTTCTGTAGAAAAATTGTGGCTCAGATTTTGAAAATGTTTTTCACTCGAACTTTGGAACACTCTATATGATGCAGCAACTACAATGGAAGATGTAAATTTGTTTAAAAATGTAGCACTATTTCTTATAAACATTTTTCGAGATAGGAGACTGTCAAGACGTCGCGGGACACACAGAAAATATGCAATTCAACATTTGTCATCTATACGTTCACTTGCCAAAACTTGGAGTTTTAAGACGCGCCCTTTCACCCATTCTCATCAATAAAATAGTTAATTACAACCGAAATGTTCTCGCTGGCCCCCAATTCGATTACCCTTGTATAATAAATACGAAATGGAAATCTCCCTCCTCGTGACAACGTCGTTCCGACCATTTACAGAATAGAGTTAGAAAAGTTTGACAGATTGAAGGAGGAACTTTATCAACGTTTATGCCTTGGAAGTTTGAGAAACTTTTTAAGGGATTAAAAGTAAATTTCTTTTCTGAAAAGAACGGAAGAAATGTATTTAGGAGGTATATATAAGGGATAAGGCCGAAAGTGGAGGGGATAATAATTAGGAATGATTTCCCAGGCCCAGTCCATTTCCATTATTTCTTAGGCTTTTTGTCGATTTTTGGTGATTTAATTTTTCAGGTTAATGTATTATAGAAAAGAAAAGTTGAAGCTTATTCTTCAATAACTCATTTTCTAGTTCAACTCATTACAGAAAAGTGATAGTACTTATTGTAATACCTGTTGTTCCAGAAGTATTTTGTTCATTTCAAGTGCAACTATTCACTAATAGAAGCGATATAGATAGGTGTTAGCCGTTACAAAACTACAAATAGAGGGTACAAGAGTTTGTACTAGAACACTGGAAGATGATAGAGGGGCTAATAATGACGGTACATCACATAAAGTGTGTACCTTGTTCATCTTGGTAACCATATTATGGTGTTTGAGCAAGTCAATTACTGCATCAAGCATGTTAGAGAGCCCTATGAGGTTTTTGAGACATCCAATAAGGTGGTATTGGTGGAGAGCTAGACAACACTGGTTAAATCCTATGAGAAATTGTAAGTCTAGCTTTTTTACAGAAATCACAGGGGGGAGATTTCCTGATAACATGAGGTTACCGTGAGTGATTCGATCGGAAGTGGCCTATTCTAAGTCTTTTTATGAAACATTTGTCCTTTATTATAATTAGAGACATCTTCTAGATTGTATCTAATGGTGTGTTTAAATATTTCTCGGAAAATTTGTAATTTTGTTAATATATAGTCAGTTTAAATCAATGATAAAACATTTTTCCATAATTCCGGTATACTGACTGAAATAGAAAAATCGATAAGGATCAGGATGTAACACAAAATATAGCAATTTTAGGGCCCAGATAACGATCCACTTCAACCCATAGTTGATAAACTTTATGGTCCATCTACAATTGAATTAACTTCTGGACAGATACCAGCTAAGTGATATGGAAAATGTAAACGGAAACAAAGAGATACTCGAAATTGGGACATATTTGCCACAGTGGCAGGAACCAACCTTTTCTGAAATTTTCAATACGTTAAGGAATTATGTTTATTTCGTTATAACAAATAACCTTCGATTTTTAGAATTATCCACGAGTGCCAAATAAATGTGAATCTGCCTGATTACAGAGTATATGGATAGGTGGAAACATGTGGTACAAACACGCAAAGTTAATAACATACAAAACAAAAATGGCTCTGACGATGCAGGAATCCGGTAGGGAAAAACTAGGATTGAAGCACAAGAAACCTAGAACTGGATATACGCAGTCATAGTGGAAGCCATTACGTGGATAAGTAGAAATTGTTCAATGATGACGATTACTATGTCAAAGTCGAGAAACGACGAGGATGACGGTGGGAATACTAACCAGACATTGTAGGCTGATGAAACATATGCACACAATTGACCTAGCAGATGACAGCCTATGCAGGCCCTGCCAGGAAGAAGACACATACTCTACGAGTGCGAAAGCCTAACAAGTGTGCGGTTTCACTAACTCGGAGGAGAAAAACCGAAGGCAAAGAGGCGGTTTACAGGCTAAAAAATAAAGGTATATAGCATATAGGAAGGACCACAATAGATCTGCAAAGATCGCGGTGGGATAGGACATAGAGCCACTCCAATTAAAATCTAATCTAATCTAATCTAATCTCTATGGAAGACAAGGAACATCCTCTTCAAATTCGAAAGAAATACAGTAACAAGAAAGAATGGGATCCCAATACCATCACCATACTCGGAAATAATGCCATACAGATGGCTCTAAAGCAATAGAAAAGACTGGGATGGCAGTGTATGGGTGGGGACAAACAACGAAGATATTAATGGCAAGGTGATATTATCAGGTCAGATAGTCAAGCTCCCATTAAAGCGATAAGTTATTGTGTAATAAATTTTACTTAGGCTAGGCGAGAACAACATCTCCACCTAACTGTGAGTTCTATACACTGGGAAATAAGGAAATAATTTAGCTTGAAGAATATGTTTTTTTTTTTGGAAGGAGGAACCTACATTGGAATACTTGCTGAATTCAAAGCAAATATTATTTCGAAGCTGCTGCGAAGTTGTCGAAAACTTTGATAGCCCGCTACTGATTCACTGATTAAATTTAGAGAACCGGAGAGCCGACTCGTTGCTTGGGAAAGCAGAAAACACAAAACAAAGATGTTTTTGTGTTATGTTACATCCACAAAAACATGAAAGCTTCTGAAAGTAAAAGTAGAATTAATGGCATATATCCGGGAAAAAAAAGTGTCAAGCCCAATTAGTTTCCTTTGTGAAATCTAAAGATTGAGGTTGGGTTATGGTATGATAAGATCTTAAATCACAAGAAACCATTTGCTACCCCCTTACCATCTCCTCATGGTATTTTTCATCCAAGTATTTACGATCTCTCTTCTTATCATTTAAATAAATAAATAAATTCAACGCGATGAGAATTTGGTCATCAAAAAAAAACTTATTCACCTGGACTAACATTTAATTTCTTTTTATAAAATGGTTAATTGAGTTGGTTCAAGACGTGCCCTATATTTAATATTTCAGAGCCACCAGGCGAATGGTTTTAATTAGTTTGTCTTGCGTCTACAGCCTGTGCAAATTCATTCTAATAAACAACCTATGATTAAGGTATAATTCACAAAATAATAGAATAATCTTGACAGACAAGCAGGTAAACAATCTAGTTATCGGTGTGGCAATTAATTTCGTAGTAACACGAAAGCCTCAATGTTGGCTATGCAAACGTCGAATATCTAATCTTCGAAATATATAGTCGCTATCTGGAAGACAATGTCTCTTCGGTTAATAATGTGTTTGCCAATAAAGCATTATTGAGAGTTATTAGTACGTTCATGTGAAAGTATCGATCAAATATAGGTGGTCATAATCTGGGCCACATACGGTCCTATAATTTGAAAAGGATACATCATTGTATAGTTTGACAACCTTGCCAATAAAGTGGCATGTCTTCATTGAAATAACAGATAACATATTGATGATAAAATGAATACAGGGTGAGTCATGAGGAACTGTTTATACTGCTATTTCGTGTGGAGACCCCTATGATGGAGAATGTTAAATGGCAATTGAAAAGTGTTTGCTTTCATTCTTCACTAATATACGTACAGAGAAAGTTGTGAATTTTCACTGATATTATCATTATTTTTGAACGGGAGTTTTGATTTGACTTAAACTTTGATAAAACGTTACAACGCTCTTTCGTGTATCTATTTCCTCCACAAACCATTCCTTTCAATCGACGGAGTTGAAGTCAAGGATCTGTCAGTATTTTAGTATTATTCAAAATAGTGTGTTAAGAGCCGATTCGGAAATTAATGAAACATTTTTTGTGTTATTAGAAATATAGAACGAGCTATGGTACCACTAATAGAGTACACGCATATTTCATATTTTGCTTGGATATAAATTTATAATAGTAAATATGATATCAAAAATTACTAATAATAGGAAATAAACCAGTTTCCATTGGAAATTACTCCAAATTTTTTAAAATAAAATTCAAATTTCAATGCACTTTCCGACCACAACCCATTTCCGAACGCTACCGATGATACGTGTGATGTCATATCTCTTGTGTTTATTTATGTCAATATGGCCGGTACTGCATTAGGTTATGTGTAGTTGTCTGTTTATATTGTATTTTAATCAACTATTAATTGCTTCATCGACGTAAAAATATCATTTATATCGTTTCTTAAGTAATCTAAAATATTATATGGGGCGCTTCGTTACTCA
>CAJUYI010004565.1:18212-31125 GCA_910591695.1 Galerucella pusilla
AAAATTGAGTAACGAAGCGCCCCATATAATATTTTAGATTACTTAAGGAACACACTGTATGTTTGTTTGAGACCATTAAGTGTTTGTGTGTGCTTTTTTTTATTTCTAAAAGTCAACGTAAAGTGGAAAGTGGTAATAAATACTCGATTTTTCCGAGGATATTTTAAAACTTTTGAAAGAATATATATTTTTTACTAGTTCAGTGTTCAGTGACGATTATTTCATATTTTGTGAGTAAAGATATACCTAGCGAAGGTTTTGTAGAAGCACAAACTGATAACTTGCCCAATTTAGACTCATTTTTGCTGCTTGAATTTATGAAATCAAACAGCTGCTTCAATGCAGAGGAAATAAGAGGAGTTAAAGCATTATCATAAGTACGATTTAAACTATGTTTTATTTATATAATATATACCAACCATATTTCGATGTGTGGTCGTAAGAAAATGATGTTTTTATGGTTGATTCCTAGATATATAGGTACATAAACTCAAACTATTTAAGAATAAAAATTACCAGCATAGAAGTAGGTACTTACATTGAAATGATCTTCACAAACAAAAGTAATGCCCTTCTCTTAAGTGTATTTTTGCTTGCGCCACCAGGTAAAGTAACAAATATTTTGTCTGGAATTTTAATACAGGTTGATTTACACACAGGAACAATGCAATACTTGGAATACAAAGTTTTTTTTCGGCTTTATCCATTTTTAAAGCTTACAGAAACAAATTAGGTCACAAGAACTCAGAGCGTGATACACCAATAAGAACGTAAACAAATAACGTCACACCATGGGACAGCCATCTTTATGACGTAAAGCGCGTTCAGGCGGACTTTCAAATTTTATAATTTTTAAAGTCGTTTTAAAAGTGAAGTTTATATTTTTTTGGAAAAATAGGCATGCAAGGTGTTAGGAGACCTGATAAAGCGTCAATTCCCACCAATAGAAGTTGACAAGAATTGTCCACTGAGAAGCTGATTTTTCTATTATAATTAATAATGTTTTCTATTGTTAACCTAAGCTCAACAAAAACTTGCGCAACATAATTTTAAATACCCAGAAGATGCTCTTCAACATATTTGCTGCTTGAAATTAACTAACGAGATAAAATTCTTTGAATAAAACTACAATAAGTGTGAAAGTCGTGCTCAACCAAAAATGACTGATGACATAAGGAGTGCGTTCATAATCTATGGGTTAGGTGAGGAGCGGTAACAGACAGTATAAGTCAGCCGACGGGGTGAACGCCTGGGGAGAAATCAACTTGGACGATTGGGGCGCTCCCTAGCGATTTGACATTGTTAAAATTTTATAGGACATTAAAATGTGTTGTTTATTTTACGTTGATTGCAGAAAACCATGAATCGAGGAATGTTTCTACGTTTAAGGAAATTTGAAAATCTCTTGATTACCTCTAATTACCACCGATTACCGGTGCCTTAACCTCTATATACCAAAACATTTGTTCATATTTTACACGTATTGCGCACAATTGTTTCTCAAACACAATAATTATAAATATTGTTTGAAAATAAGTTTTACCAGTGGAAATGTCAATCTGCATCAGACTACTTTATTTTTATTTCATGAGTGGAAAATCGAATGTACATTCATGAGCTACTCAATTCTCCCAAGACATTTTTCATTTCCAATTTCTGTCTTAAATTTAGCAAGTGGAGGAAAAAATGGTATATACACCACGGTGGTGAAGACATCCATAAACCACGCACCTTATTCCGCTCGAGGCTAAGCCTCTCACGAAATAATTTTGGTGCTCGATCAATGATGATGCTCTCCACCACCTTGGCGTCTAATATACAAGCAGTCAAATTTTTACAAGAAAAATGATAATTTTTAGTTCATGCTGCTAAACTTTCAGTTGAATTTGTTTTTTTTCAAGTTGAGCAATCGTGTCAGAAAAAAATAAAATATGGGATCAGACTTTTCATTTACCATTTGACATTTCCCATAGGGGTCTCCATACGATGTAGGACTATATACAGTTCCTCCTAACTTACTCTGTATAACAAGTAGGTATATATTATCTTATTTATTCCATAATTATCATACCTATCTGTTCCATGGTATTAGTTACATCGCTATTTATAGTTGCTTAAATTTCAAAGTCAATGAAGATTATAGGATTGAATATGGATAATCCTAAAAGTCTCACGAAAATGTTATCCGCGATCCAAATTTCCAAAACAAAGAACAAAAACAATTTCCATCTAGATAAAAATATATTAAGTGTGATTAAGATACATTCAGACATTCAGGCATATGGACATCTTAGCGATTCACAACCCCATTGAAAACATCACCCAGTCCCTTGATAACAAAAAGATTGCGAGGACTATATCATCAAAAAACCCTCTTGACCTCCATTGGTTTAACATTAAATAAAAAGGATATAGAGGCGACCTTCACTATTTGGATATAAGCCATCTAAGCTTGAAGGTATGAAGATGCTTCTCGAATCTAATCGATCTTGATAGATAGCTTAGATCTCTAGGATGAAAAGTGGTGGAGCTGCAAGTGTATGCAGATGACCTTGCGTAAAAACTACGTCTTGATCTGGAAGAGTAGCAGACTTCTTACATGAAACGCTTCCTTGGAAAAACTTCTCCACTAGGCTATACTATCTTTTCAGACACATACAGAAACATGCAGTGGATAAACAATTGATCATCCTCAAATATCACGAGAAAAATGACTTATTGTTAAAAATGGTCTGGTCACCTTAACACCAATTTAGCACTCCTATTGTTAAGCATAATTGCTCATTTTTACCAAAAAAATTGCAAACAATTGATAATAACTTATAGTGAAAACAGACAAATGAATCAATTGCTTGAATGTTTCAGTACGAAGTTACTTTGTTAATTAGTTAAGGCTGATGGTTTAGGCAAAATGGATGCTGAACTTGACTAAAGTAATTTCATGTCCAACTTTAAATAGAAACACTTACGTGTATATAGTTTCTCGTGGCTAGGATGGAAACAACGCTAGCAACTATAAACATTTATGTTTGGTTAATAGAGGGCTGTCCGAGGCGATAAACATGAATCTAATTACTTATTCAAATTAGAAAGTATGGAACTATAACTAAAAGCTTTTAATAACACCGAATTCTCTCTAATTTTGACAAAATATTCATTCCAATTATTCAAAATATTGTAGTCCAATGAATTTGTAGCATGTCATTCGGTTGTTACCCACTAAGTTCTGCCAAGTCACACAATAATCTGTTTTATTCTGTTACTGTGCACAAATTCTCCTGTAATCAGGAAATCAACAATCGTCGATAAGAGCTGCAAGATCCCAGCCCTTCAACGTGCAGCTATTTCTAAACCAGGAAGTGAAGTAACTGGAAATTAATCTGGTTGCAAAACTTACCTGGAATTCCATCTGCTCCATGAACTAAACAAAGGAAAAATTGTCCTAGTGGCTGCCAAACAGACAGATAAATTCATTCACGGAATGTACACAGGTTGTTAACAACTATGATGAGAACCTTGGTTAGCCACGGTTGTGTGATAGTTAAGGGCTGCCAATCACTCATTCAAACTGCATTAAGTTTTCCGTTCATATCTCACTATCACTTCAAATGAAATGTATGTACTCAAGCTTTGGTCAGCCCAACTGACCTCAGTGGAGTTCGTGAATGACCTACTATACTTTGAGAAGTTTATCTGAAGCCGTGAAAGGAATGCAGTCGTAAACATTCGATATTACCACGTTTAACTATGAAAGTTAAAGTACTAAGTATGTAGTGATAATAATTAGAAAAGGGAATTTTTATTATTAGCAATATGATTAAACGTTAATTTTTTTCTATTAACATTATTTTTTCAATTTATGAATGTTAAAAGATGAAAACTTTTCCAAATTTGTTATGGGCTCCTTCAAGCTCTGGCAGCGTTGTACGAAAACCATAATTAACACACCCCCCGAATTACATAATTGGTGACATGTATGAAAGAAGAAGCGGCAAAAAGTGGGTAGGGGACAGAGGAAAGGAAAAGGAGTAGATGGAAAATAAAACAGTGAAAAAATGAGCGAAGTTGGCGAAAAAGCTGGAAAAAAGCGATGGAAAGAAAAAACATAGAGAATGTGGGAAAGAAAAGAGAGAGTGAAAAGGGAAAGTGGAAAAATTGGAATGAAGGGGGTTGAAAGTGTGGAAAGAAGGGAAGAAAACTATGACTTTTGAAACATCAGCCAGTCAATTTTGACAGGAGCGGAATTATTGATTGAATCACAAAATTTACGAGATTGCGTTTATTATTCTGTAAAACTCTTGGGTAAACGCGTTATAACAAAAAAACATAAGTTTATCTGTTTCAATTTCACTGCTAAATGCTTTAACGATTCAATATTGAATAGCTTGAAAATAAAAATAAAATCCCCCAACAATTCTGAACCGTGTTCGGCAATAAAAGTTTAGCTCCTGACCAGCTGACTTCTTATTGGCATGGACGTGCGTGTGATCTTCCCTCTTACTCCGTCGATTGACTGATATTGATTTATCCAGTGGCGTTGGTACTGTCAGTGACCTTTGTATTTTCAATTCTACTCGGTAAAATAGGTACCGTACGCCATATGTACGTTTATTACAGATATGTGCCTTGTTTCCTCGCCTCTTACTGATGCCACGTAGCTTCAGATGATCCTGCCAAACTATAAATCATCCGAGGGGCACTACAGAGTCATAGTCCGATGACCAAAAACATATCAAAGAAAAGTTTACTCGATCGTCTGTGCATAGCGGGTGAGACAAGAAGGAGTCTGACCTCTACATTGGAGGTTATTCTCGATTTTCTGCTCTGCATCTGAAAATTCTGAAAATTGTCACGCTTCTTGAAATAAGTAGGTAGTGATAATAATATGCAGGCTAAAATCGTTTGTCAGCTAAGACGTAGTTATCCCTAGCTACTAGTTAAGGATTGGTGGAAATGTACTATTCAACAAGCCAGTTTTGAGTTGACGAAGACAATACCAATTGGCCTAAGTTGATTTTATGGTAACTACTGCTGAAACTCACATATTACGATTATGTCAAATGAAAAAGTGAAGAGTGAAATTGAACCCTTATGATTAAACTGTAATTCTTATTACATTATCCACGTTTGATTGAAATGTTAGCTTACATTACGTTATAAAAAAAACAAGTCTCCTGAAAGTGTAACTCTAAACTCTGAATTGAAGTAGAGGCGTAGTTGCAAAAAAATGTTTCTTTGTTTCAATCTTTATGGTCTGGAGCTTTTTACTTGATGACTTTTTAATTACATAGGGATTCGTTAAAATTGCTTATGTTCTTTTTCATTTTGTGTTTTTTTATAAAATGTTAAATTAGTATAAGTAGTATGAATTTTCAGAATATAATTCAATAAAGAATGATTGTCATGAACCGTATAAGGTGAAGTTGAAGGAGACTTTGTTGTTCAAAAGCAAAATTGTTCTTGAAGGTAACCAATTATCGTTGGAAATTATTGGAATCAAGTTTTTTTCAAATTGATTAAATAGAAGACGATTGAAAATGAGAAAAAAACAAGCACAAGCCACAAGTAGTTCTTTTTAACTAGAAAATGATCTGAAGTTGATGATATTTTGGCATGTCAATATAGTTTATTTACGATAAAAAGACGATGATGTTGCAAAACAAAATATTGTGATGTTGCCAAGCTGTAGATTTTTTCTTTAGGTACTTTACGAAGACTAGAAAAGTCAATCTGATGTTAGATTGACAGTTCTCAATAATAATGAATACAAATGGCAAATACTATTACTCACGTCTCTTAGAACAGTAAGCGGAAGAAGCGGGCCCCCATTTAGGCATTCTCGCTCAAAATAGCTCAGCACAGATGCTGCTTCGGCATTTTATCAACTACATACTGCAGATTTGCCTGAATAACTAGCTGTGAAAGTAACTGTTTTTTATTCTTGAAGAAACAATGAATTTGAAAGCACTAAAAAACTAGACGATGATCGAATGTCAATAAACGTCTAAACAAACTGGATGATCTGACAATGTCTTGAAGTTTTGCCAACCCGTTAGCTGTAAATTGCCTTGGCTGTTGAGGATAAATTGTATTTACGGTTGATGAATTAATATTTATCCTGATAAGCGGGAAAGTAACTAAAAATGACATCTTTTTATCGTAAACATCCTTTGGAATATATTCCAAGTATAGATCTTGTCAACAAATATAGTAGGAATAAAACTAATCCTGGTACACTACTTTCCCACACCCCCGAAAAAGTCTAATAAGGAATAAAAATTAACCACGAATAGTGACAAAAGCAAAATCTGTAGCCAGTATCGGAAAAATTGGAATGGATATGATTTTGTATAAGCTCTTGAAATTCTAAAATAAAACTGCATGATGTGTTTAACTTATTACTATGCTTCCACCGTTGCTCGTCCTTCGTACACGTTCCTGAACTAATTCAGTAGAGTTGACATCAGCACCCCACGATTTTTTCCATATTTAAATGTAATTAAGAGGGTTGTCGTAGTCAAATATTGTTACCAGCCTCCAAACAAAACGGGAAAACCAACTAACAATGATTTCGTGTAGCACTAACGACCTGTTACATTATTCATATCACCACTTAACCAAATCTACCGTACGCACTTCGAATGCAGGACGAAACGAGAGGTATAATGTTATGGTACGTTCGGATTCTTTCCGTAGCCTTTGTTTTTTCGTGTTGTTATGACTTTTATTCGCAAATTTTATTTTTATCTTTAGAATACTGTAAAAGTATGAGAAAAGGCAGGAGCTGTCGGTCAATTTAAATTAAATAATAACGCAAATCTCTGGGGTTTTATGCTTAACAAAATTCTGGTGAATATGGATGTTTTTTAGTACGGCCAGTAGATATACTAGGCCGACTCAAGCGCAGCAGAATAGAGACTACATAAGGAAATTGACCTCCATGTATTCCACAATCATAAGTTTGCGTCCACTTCAATTTAATGGTGTTTTATTGGTTGCTAGCTCATATCGCTCACTGGATGCAATAGTGGCACAACGAAAAAATATTAGTTCTGGAAAAAATCATATTTTGTGATATTTAACAGAAAAATTTAAATATTTTATGTCAACGTTTTTACTTAATTCAAAGTTTTATATTAATATGGAGTTTAAATTAGGTATCCAGTTATGCTGTTGCTATATTTTTTAACAAACACTATTGTTTAACATTTTTTTGGAAAAAACAATAAGTTGTGCCGTTATTGACTTTTTTGCTTTTACAATTTTTCTTTAATAAAGTGGAATATCTTGATGAGAATTTATTAATAAAACTGCACGTCATAATTTTAGCAACATTTTATTGAAAAAAAAATGCTATCAAAATAGTTTGTACCTACAAAAGTGTATTTAATAATTTGTGAGGTAAAAACTCACATTTAGGTATCTCAAACAAAACAAAACCAAAATATTCTCGGAAAATAAACTAACAAAAAATAAACTTTTTATTTAGTCTTTGGCACATTTTAGGCTAACATAATTGTTTTGAATGGCATTTCTTTCTAACAAATCTATCAGATCGTTAAAAACTACCATTCAAAATCTTACAAAAGAAAAAAACTTACATTTACAAAAAAATAAATGAATGAGGAAAAAATAACGAAATTGATATTCTTAATTTAAAAAAAAAACCAAAACTAATATTCTAAAGCTAAATTATTATTTGAACTTTTAATCTTTGGTATACTGATGGTTCAAGAAAAGCAGAAGGAGCAGGAATAAAATTAGACTTTGTTAGACAATTTGTCAGTGGGAGGAAATTCACCCATAATCTTGTAAAATCTGGCAGAAGATAGCATATTTCTATTCATCGACTTATCTTCCAGCTACTCACCAAATTTCGAGTTAATCGGTGGACTTTCAAAGACCTGTAAAACTTCAATTAATGTACTAGTTTAAAAATTTCCAACGGATATAATCAAAGCAGTCGTTGTTCAATGCCATCTGCTATATATTCAATACCCAAAATGTCACCTAAATTCTCAAGCCGGGCTCAGACGACTCGAGTAGTTGGCGAATACAATTACTTACGTAATAGACAAGTATACGAGCTTTGCGAATAGCGCTGGCAAGCTGGGTGCTCACACGACGTGTACACGTACAGTTTACAAGTAAGCGAGCGCGAACATTTGGCTAAATACAAAAAATTACGATTTTCATGATCCTTATGTTCAGCCATCCAAAAGACCGAGGCATTTTCAAAGAAAAACAAGATATTCCAACAAAATCTTATTTGTCCTCCAGTTCAATAGGAAGATAACAATAAAAAAACATCTGTACGCTTCTGGTAGTCTTTGGAAACTAAATAAATAGTCCCACAAGTGGAAGAAAATTATTTGTGCATTTCGTTTGTGCGCCTCTACAAGTATGTACTTGGCAAGTGTATGAATAATCGTGATATCTTTGACTCGGACCATTTTTACCGACCCAAAATGGAAATCCAACGAGTGACCATTAATTGTACAAGCAAGTAACCCACTTACACGATATGCTGAGTATATATGTTATTCGCAATAGCCGAAATCGGCCGCTGTCTGAATGTTTTGCACACGACGCGTTTTGTGTATTGCAGTTTACCCAGAACGCGTTGTAAATAAAATAACAAAAAATTAAACAGAAATATGTATTTTAGCGGAACATTAAAACATAACATAATCATGTTAATAAACATAAAAAACACATTAAAATAAAAGCAGATTAGCCCAGTTGGTAGGATACTGAGTCTACAGCCCGGAGGTCCTAGGTTCGAAACCCGGTTTGGACCCGGGTTTTTTTGTTTTTTTTTTGTTTTTTATTTCTTATTTTCTGATATTTTTATACATAGTTACACTTTGATCAACCGAGTTTGACTTGGGTTTTCTTGTTTTTTTTAGTTTTCTATTTATTATTTTCTGATATTTTTATACATAGTTCCCCCTTTGTCAACCGGGTTTGGGCCTGGGTTTTCTTGTTTTTTTTAGTCAAGATACTGAAAATGCATTTTGGGTAAAACGTAAATGCCCGAACGCAACGTGGGTAAACGAAAACATCCACATGCGAAACAAAGCCGCCCGAAATATTATTCTTCCTGAGTAACATAGTTTACCCACAACGCGTTCTGGGTAATTCGTTTTGCCCACTTCTAGATGGAAATCTTCTTAATCGCTTAGATGGTAAACTGCAGTACACAAAACGCGTAGTGGGCAAAAAATTCGGACAGCGGCCGATTTCGGTTATTGCGAATAACATATACACCAGTAACGATTATTCGCCAACTACATGAGTCGTCTATGCCCAGCTTCAATCGTTAGAGCTGCAATCGGAATTTCCCATTAACAAACAAACCAAAATGATCATTCCTTTTGTTCTTTTTGGTTTCGTTGGAATAGCATTTAATTTCCTTTCTTTAAAAACTCTCAGCAAAGCAGAAAATCAGTAAAAGGATTTCCTTATTTCTGAATTAAAATGTAAAGCTTTCACAATGCTTTTCTGAGCTTTTACCGTTGTTGGTGGTTGCTACTATCTTATCGATTGAATTTATGTTGAAAGGCGATATAACCAAGATCTTTCTTTGTGAGGAACATTGGAGGCAGCAAAATCTATTTTGCTTTCCTTGAATTAATTGAGAAATTCTTGTTTATATCATTGTAATTTTTGGTACAATTGGCGTTTTTTTTTATAAATTGATATTCATTGAATTCATTACTGTCAAGATTATTATCAATCAGCAGGTATTAATCAATTACTTACAATTATAAGATACAGAATTTGTATAATTATAAAGTGATGAGTCAATTATCATAAGAATTATCAAGTTAAGAGAATCTCCACAACTTTGCAACGAGTACAATACGGATCATCCACACATTGGAAATGTATGACATATTTTTGGTTACTATTTTCTACTGGTATCCAGCTTGTTACCGTTACACGTTACTTTCGGTGCGTTCATAAATGCCATAAACGATTAACAATGTTTGTCCACGATCACCTAATAATAAGTCAATATTTTACCTCCTAACTAAAGGTATATGGTACCCATATATCAACTGTCGTGAATTATGGTTCATAATACACTGTAGTGTATTATGGTTCATAATTCACTACTAGAGATGGGGGTACAATATGGAATAAACTATTAAATCTGTGTATTTTGTTCAGGAAATTTGTTTCTGACATATATGGTATCTATAAAATATTGTAATTTTTAGTATTGATACTTTTCATAACGATATTTTCTAATATTAAGTATTTTAAAACAATATATTTATAACGGTACGTTGTATTGATACTTTCTACAGTATCGCCCATCTCTATATATGTCAAATTATTTGAAGTAGCTGCCACAACATTTTGAGGTTAGTAATAATATGCCAAATCGCTACTGACTTTTATTTATTAATAAATAAATTAAGTGTCGTGGACAAAGTATAGTATTCTACTCGCAATTTATGGCCATAATTCACTTGGGTGACTTGCGCCCCTCGCCTGCGGCTCGTGACGCAAACGTCACCCATCGTGAATTATGGCTATAATAAATTGCTCGTTTAATAATATACTATTATTAGTTCCGTTAATTTTAAAACCAATCAATAACTATCTTTTTGCTACATTGTTCAGCGCTTCTTCTAGGAACCGCTCACGATTTGTTACTAGGCGTTTTGCTGCGAGGTACCGGTTGACTACCGATTCAATGGGAATGGTACTATCATTATCCTTCTCTAACGGGTTTTTATTTCTTTTTATTGGTTCCTTAGAGAAAATGCGTTGGTCTTGTCTTGGGCATAGACAAAATAAAGTTGTGTTTTGATCATAGATAACTTCTCTCTTTGGTTATTCGTTGTGATTATTTTTATTTCATTTTTCCAATAACTGATATCCTGTTAATTATATGGATAATCTGATCTCTATAGAAAACCTAGTCCTTTGTCCATTTTGTACAAAATGAATCAATACCTCGATTTTTTTGATTTATTTTCAAAAATCGAGCTTTTTTATATTCCTATAGGTTATGTGATTATAAATGTCAACCGTCAACCGCTCCAAAACACCTTACTCACCACGGTCCATGAATACACGGCACCACCCACTACGTCAAATTCAGTATTTGAGGTGCGCATGCGTCCAAGCAGCCTTTAACCTTCTATTCGATATTACTGAATGCGAGCCGATTAGCGCAGTTGGTAGGGTATTGAGCTTACAGCTCAGAGTTCGTAGGTTCGAAACCCGGTTAGGTGCTGGGTTTTTAGTTTTTTTTAGTTTTCTATTTCTGATATTTCTATACATAGTTACACTTTGATCAACTGGGTTTGAGCCTGGGTTTTCTTGTTTTTTTTTAGTTTTATATTTCTAATATTTACATATTTATTTCAATATTGGGTTAGGTGCTGGGTTTTTTGTTTTTGTTTTAGTTTTTTATTTCTTATTTTCTTAATATTTCTATCTATACGTAGTTACACTTTGAAGGAGCTGTGTTTACCCGTTCCTTGAATTTGCGTACCGTTGAAGTATACTCAAAGACAAAAGTTCGAACCGACCTGTCGCGAAAACGTTACGGTCCCGAGAAATTGTGTAACGTTGAGTCAACGGTACCTCGCAGCAAAACGCCTAATGCCAATACATGCTCTGTTTCTACTAGCGTTTAAATCCCGATACACCAAGGCTGGCTCCGGCCAATGAGAAATCTTCTGTCATTTTAGAAATTTCTGCTGCGTCCAAGCAGCGTTTAACCTTCTATTCTGAATTCTAAATGTGAGCTGATTAGCGCAGTTGGTAGGGTATTGGGCTTGTAACTCAAAGGTCGTAGGTTCGAAACCGGGTTAGGAGCTTGGTTTTTTATTTTCTTTCAAGTTTTTTATTTCTATTTTTTGATATTTCTAAACATAGTTACACTTTGATCAACCGGGTTTGAAGATTTCTCATTGGCCGGAGCCAGCCTTGGTGTAACGGGATTTAAACGCTAGTTCTGTTTCTCGAGCTGTCCACTCGTGCAATCCTCATCGGCTCTAGCTCGGCATCATCGATAATAATCATATATGGGAAACTTTTTTATTATCAATTTCAAGAAAAAAACTTATACCTCATAAAAAGTTCTGCATGCTCTTAAATTTAATATACGATTATCAGATATCAATTTTTCTTAGTATTATACGAGGTTTCTCAAAAAATATGAGCTTTACTCAAGAGTAAGGCACCTTTAAATTTGACTATATCAAAAAATAGTATTGAAAAAAGTTGATCAGAACTGAACTCTACGTTCAAATATGCAATTGCATCCATTTACATTAAAAAAAAGGATTTGTGCTTGTCTAATATTATTTCTATTTTCTTAATAACGCTACCATATTTGCGTAAAATTCTAACGCGTTCTGACAGTTACTGTCAAACATTTGTAGCTATCAAACATTAATTATTTTGTCAGAGCTATATTACACGTAATATTGTTTACCTACGACCCCCCCCCTGTAATCAGTCAATAACACACAGTCGGTATCAATGTAATGACGTCTATTACGCACTGTAAAAAAAATGCACAGCTGTAAAGTAAATAGCACGGCTTCCTTAGCAACATCTTAGCAACTGTCAATAGACATCTCCATTTTATTCAAAATTTACTAATTGAAAACATTAGATATGGCCACGTTTAACTATGAAAAGTCCAAAGGGCCATGTATATGTATTGATTATAATTGAAAAATGGACTTTTGATTAACAACAATATATTAATAATGATTAAACGTTAGTTCTTTAATGTGCTTCTTTCATTGGTAATAGAGTAATAGAGATGGAGTTTACCAAGCACCTCTAATTATGTAACGTATATTTGAACGTAGTTTTCAGATCTGGGGGCTTATTTTCAGTAGTAATAACCCAAGGGCATTGATAATTGTTCGAAAAA
>CAJUYI010004566.1:0-18108 GCA_910591695.1 Galerucella pusilla
AAAAATGGAATAAATTACCTACCAGGAATTTATTCAACGCGAAAAACATTTTTCCAAGCTAAATCAGGAGCATAATAGGTATACTGTGTTGGAAATAATATATCACATTACGGGTGCGGAACGTGACATCATTCACACGAGTGTGGAAATTATCTTCCGCACGAGCAAGATACAATATTTTTCCTACGGGTATCTTATCATTCAATCTTTAGAAGAATTTATTTTATGGTATTTTGGATCTACACTGCAATAATAAGACCCATGTTAACGCATGGGGACCGAAGGTTCTACAAGCAACGGCCATCCAAAAATTATATCAAATACAGCGAATGGCTTGTTTAAACATCACAGGAGCCATGAGACTAACACCAACCGCAGCAATGGAACTAATTACTGGTGTGACCCCTCTGGACCTGCACGTCAAGGAGGTTGCGTTAATGGCCATGGTACGATTGCGCACGGCTGGTGTAAACCCCGAAGTAGGAGTGGGCCAATTGAGGTTAAGCCTATGGCAGGAAGTGCTCACTGCGCTACCTCTGCTGCAGGCAGCCAACGATGCAATTGAACCAGGTTGTTGTTTAACAAAGCCTCCAAAATTCAAATGAAATAGAACACAGAGCCAGATGCTGCAAATGCAATAAGCATATATACAGATGGTTCAAAAATAAAAGAAGGCTCAGGATGTGGAGTTTACTCGAGAGCACTAAGCCTGAAGATTAAGTGGGGAATGGGAAACAATACCAGCGTGGTTCAAACAGAACTGGCTGGTATCTCAATTGCCACAAAAAAACTAACCAGAAAGGGAAATTTTTTGCAAAAACATAATAATCTGCACTGATAGTAAACAAGCCCTATTAGCCTTGAACAGACAACGTGTTATACCGAGGCCAGTACTAGAGTGCCATCAAGATTTAGCTGACGCCTCGGCAGATAACAATATTATCCTGAGGTGGGTTAAAGGGCACGACAGGAGTAAAGGAAATCGCATTGCTGATTCTTCAGCCAGGGAAGCCGCTGGACTAAAAATTCTAAGACTCAGTGACACCTACGGCCTAACGACTTCGACAATTGCGGAACTAGCCAAACGTTACACCCATGCTCAATCCCTTAAGAGATTGGATGAAATGAAAGGATGCAGTCTTGCCAGGATCACCCTGGGCGACGGGTGACATTCTGTTCACCTAGCGAGTAGTCTTGAATCGATCTTGTCGATATACACATTCCGTCCACCAAGTTTGGTTGTTTTGGAGCGACAAATAGTTCTAATTTCTGATACCTATAAGGTGTCACCTACGTATTTTCTATATTTCCTTGTGAAAATATCAATGTAAAATGTAAAATCCAGGTGACGTCGCTTAAAAGCGATCGCTAGTTTTTATGAACGGAATGTCACCCCTGGGAAGCTGGCGCCGAAGAAATATTTGGCGATGACCAGGGAAAACCTGCGTATAACAGTAGGATTTCTGACTGGTCACTGTCTACTAAGGAAACACCTCCATACTATGGGGCTAGTGGACAAACCTCTATGCAGGATGTGTGAACAGGAAGATGAAACTGTCAGGCATGTCTTATGCGAGTGTCCGGAGTTATCGTCAATAAGATAGTGTGTGTTCGGTGAGTCTTGGCCTACACCTGCCAATATAAAGGAGATGTCTCCTAGTGACCTGTCCACCTTCCTGAGAAGGACAGGATGGACAATGACCTTGGAGGACAACTCCTCCGGAGGATGTACAATGGGTCACATGTGGCCTGAGTGCTGTGAGCCTACATTCACCCTCCCTACTCTACAGATACAATATTTCTTCCTAAATTCTTCTTTGATTTAAATTTCAATAACATTCGACTTAAATATTTCAATATTCATCAAGTTAAGGCGGTAGAGCATAGTGATTGACAGTTAATTGACACTTACACACACTTACCCTCCCTACTCTACAGATACAGAGATTTATGGTATTTTGAGATGGGAAAAAACCTTCATGTTATCTGATAGGTTCCAAGAATGCTGCAAATTTCATTCGAATATTCTCCTGTTTTCTTTTCTTTTAACAATTTGATTAACCATTTCATCAGATAGTCGTCAGTGTTCATATGAACAGATCGGAAAGTGACCTTTTCAAAAATAGTTTATTTTCAGTTAAAAAGTAAGCCACGCTTGCAGGTATAGGAGAGATCGGAATATCAAATACACAACCCGCAATTTTATCATTAAGATGATCCCATTGAAAATATATCTGATCAACACATTTGAGTGCCGATAGCCAAAAGCTACTGTGTTAGCAAAGGCGTCACGAATATGTTTTGAACTTAGTTCAAATATAATGAAGATTTATAGTGTATTAAGTATTAATAGTCCAATAAATGAAGGCGAAAAATACCGTCAAGATGGGAATCTGGTCCAGCAAGGAAATTTTTTTCTAATTAGTAGGTAATAGTGGGTACATTGAACCTCCAAAATGTCAGGTGTCTGAAATTTGTGGAAGGGTCGGAAAATGGCTCTAGAGATCCCGAAAAGCCGTTTTCTGCCGATATCTTCCGTACTACGATCCCTAGAGAGTTTTTGTTCAGACAAAGAAAGAAGAGCAGTTCATTACCTACAAAAGTTGTTTCCACAATTTTTTTCGTTACACCAATATTTTTTGTAAAAATGGTGATTGAAAAGTTCGCAGTCTCCTGAAACTTAAAAACTGACGCTTCTAGCTCAAAATCTGGGATAAGCGACACTGAAAATACACCAATTTCTATGTTTGGGCCTCCAGGCATCTATGGTAGGTGACACCACCTTGCATTTTCGCAACCGCGAAATAATTAGGGCCATGAAAAGGAACCTCTTACCCACTCTCGGGGTCGCAAAAATTATCGCTTTCTTCAAAATTGAGACCCTGGCCTGCTTTTATTGGACAGACCAATCCTAGGAATGATTGTGTGCGAAAAGGATTGAAATAAGACGCTAATATTGCGAAAATAACTTTCTCATTCTTTATTACCGAATACCTCTTCCTACACAAGCGATGAACTTTCACAGACGATACCTTCTCCAGGAACAAATGGTGGTTGTCTTTCCTGGTCTTGCTAACATTTATTAGGGTTTCTAGTCCTCGGGTAACCGTTGTAACGTCTTCAGTCAGAGCTTGATTGCAAATAAAACACACGGGCGTACTAGAAGCATCTGCGACTTCCATATTTCTACAGGAATGAACAATATTTATCAAATCATTAAATGTCATTCCACCCACAACAATATTAATGATCTTGATTAAAAAAATGAAACCTCACCGAGTGCTCCAAAAAAAAAGAATCTCAAGAATTTTCAATATTTCTCTTTGTTTTTTATCAATAGAAATTTCAAAATTTATAATTTAATAATAACAATAAAATTAATGATGACTTGAATTTCAATTTTTACACTGGAATACTACTAATTTATTCTTGAAAAATCACGGAAGAGATAGTGTTTACATGTGAAATTGTCAGTTGTTGACAAACAATGCAGCAGAAAGCATCCACGTGTACACGCACTATAGCAGACGCCGTCGACCACACTATAGATGGGTGGCGTGGCGGCGTGCGAGATTAAAATGAGGCATCCATTACAACAAATTCAGAGACAAATTTCTTTTTATTGCATTAAATAAAATACTTGATACACATATCAAAGGAAAGTTCAGAATGTGACCTTTCATCGGGTATGATGCTTGACCGGGAAGAATTTTACTGTAAAGGGAAAAAACTGATCGAAAAAACTCTCGCTGTCTTACCTAAGGAAACTGGAAATTTTCCCGATTTTCCTAAAAACTCAGGGGTCTTGGCCGAAAAAAGTAATACCATCGGCAAGAGGATATTCTAGCCTTTCTCCCAATATCAATTATAAGCGGGTTTGACAATTAATCATCGAGAAATTCCCGATAAACCAGAGCGCTCGAGAAAACTCCAGAAATCCACAAAAATCGCCTCTTTTGTTAAACACATTATTCAAAAAAATACGGGCGAATTATTGGTAGCATTGTTTCGAGATAAATAAAGTACCCACCAAAGAAACATTATTCTATAGGATTGGCTGAAATAACTCTTAATAAAAATAATATGAATAAATCCATGAGAGCATTAAAAAATCTAGCAAAGACGAATTTTGGCCTGGTTTTCCAATGACCCAGAAGCACGAATTGAGTGGATGAAAACACACCTTAGTAACCACAGATCCCTTCTTTCACCCGCACTTTGATTCATTAAAAAATATTGATTTTCACGCGAGTTATTAAAAAATTAGTAATTCACTTGGAGACGTCATGCCCTCAGAGCGTGCTCTCTATAAGCCGGCCTGGAGCTCAATTTTGGGTCGGCGTTCGGTCCATTTATCTCGAAAACTATCTAATTTTTTGAAAGATCATTTTTATGGGCAAGGAACTGCTCTTTATTTGTCGTCTGAACAAAAATTCTCCAGTTGTCAAATCTCGGCAGATATCGCGGGAAAGCGGATTTTCTGGAATTTCAGAGCCATTTTCCCACCCTTCCACAATGGTCAGGAACCTGACATTTTGGGAATTGAATATGCCTACCATAACCTGCAAATTAAAAAAAATTGCTCTTGCTGGACCAGTTGCCCATGTTGACACCTTCGTTTACTGAACTTTAAGAACGGTAAGGGTTGTTTACTGGTCGACAGCAATGTTTGGAGGCTGAGTGTAGCGGAGCCTCCAATTTCGCTAGAGACCGGTATTATCCTCAACGTTCGAGATGCTTATACAATTTTTTGCGCGATCGTATTGGAATAAATTCCGAATAAGATCATTTAATTTTTTTCAAAATGAACGAAATGTTAAAAGTGGCATTTATACTTCTCGATCAGCTTAAAATATAATTTGCATTTTGGTGGAATTGTTTTTATGCTATTTATTACTTTTTATATTGTTTTGTTAGGTTCTGTTCATTAAAAAAAATATAAATAAACTTTGTTCCTTTTATGTAATCAATGAAGTAATATATCATTCAGGACCACTTAAATGTAGTAAGGGCTATGACGTCGGTAAGTAATTTACTTACCGACGTCTGAACGGTAAGTAAATCACCGAAGTGTTAGTCTTAGACACCAGTAAACACAACCTACCGACCTGACAACCGATGCTGTAAATAAACAAAAAAGATCGATCGCACAAAAAATATATTAAATCATCGTATTCCAACGTATACTTTTCCTGAGCTAGAGCAAATGAGTTATTTAAATGGGACACCCGGTGAATAACAACCGATAGCTTGTGGATCCTGTAGCACTTGACTATTCAACTCAAGTTTTTAATTCAAATTAATGTAGTTACCGATTACTGAATCAATTATTCGTTGAATGTTCGGTCTTTCATGGCGCAATAACAAAATTTCATGATAAATTCCCCATGTAATTTCCGTTGCGGTTAAAGTTTGTGAGTAACGTTGTCAGATCCATAATTACCAACGTTTCAACTTTACTGGGTACAGGTTCACCAGCTTCCACTGAATTCCATCAAAAACTTTCTGGTTTTATGTATTACTTTTTATAATAAAATTTAATATATACATCCTCAATGTCACTGGGCGTTGACCGATTTACTTCTCACATAAATATAAGAATATTATAGATAGATAGATACATTTTGTTGCATTAAAAGAATTTACAATTCTTATTACAAGAAGTTCGGTCTTCACATACCAAAGTGCGAAAACGAAACAACAACAATAATAAAGTAGAAAAGAACGAATTAAAATATACTTAATTTAACAAGAAAAAAAAAGTTCAAACACAGTAAATATCTCATTCTTTTAGTACAAAGGCCCTCAGCTTCAAAATATTGAGAAGATAATTCACAACTTCAGTTAATTTAAAGAAATCAGTGGTGTTAAAAATACAGGGTGTTCATTTCAGGATTTCCCACCCTAATTTTCTCGAAATGTGTGTATTTAAAAAAAAAATCTTGGGACACGTCAACAAATATATCGAAGGGGACACCTTTTTATCACAAAGGCAACGCGCCCCTTTTCACCCCCCGCTAGGGGGAGTTGCCAACCTCAAAATCTTAAATTCTGCTTCGTATCATTAAAATAAAAACTGCAACTGTTTATTCTCATTCCTTTTACTTCAAAACTAAATTACAATTTTGTACACAGATTTTCAATTTAATAATTGCTCAAAATGTTGCCCATTGTTGGCCAAACAATAGTATAACCGCTGTTCAAATTCGTGACGCACATTTTCAAACATTTCTGTTCGAACTGCTCGACATTCTGCAGTAATCCTTTGTCGAAGGTCTTCTATATTTTGTGGCGGGGGTGTGTAAACAACTGATTTTAAATGTCCCTATAGAAAAAAATCACATGGTGGTAGATCTGAGGACCTAGCTGGCCACTCTATAGGTCCTCTTCTCCCTATCTATTTACCGGGAAATACATTGTTCAACCATTGACTTTTTAATCTCTACACGTCGGCTTTTGTTTTTTTTTCAATTGATTTGTTGTCGAAATATTTAGGAAAATCTGTTTGCTGCTTCGTACCATTAAAATAAAAACTGTAATTGTTTGTTTTGTTATTCCTTTCAACCTTTTTGTATGAAAAAATGCAAAAAAAATGTTTTTGATAAAGAAAATAAAAGACATGATACTTATTGAATTGTTTACCATACTTACCAGTTGTGGGAAAAAGCAAATTATTAAAAATGGTTTACACTTTAGCTGAAAAAGTTGAAATAGTGTTAATTTACGGCACCGAAAACCAATGAGCTCGACGAATTGCTGCAATATTTAACGATAGGCACCCAGATAAGAACACCTTTCATAGGTATGTCCTAAATCTAATCGCCAAATTTACTCAAACAGGATCTGTTGCAAATTTAAAACATGATCAGCCAAGAGTTTTGAATAAAGCCACTCAAATTGAAGTGATAGGTTATTTTGGTATGAATCCTGATACTGGAATTTCCTCAGGCTCTGTCCACAAAATTACAAAAAATTAATAAATTCCATCCCTTTAAAATGAAAGTATGTCAAGAGTTAAGTGAAGACGATTTTGACAGAAGAATTAAGTTTCGTGAACAAATGACTACAATTATCAATAACAATAATGAATTTTTACCAAATATCTGCTTCACTGATGAGTGTACTTTTTATTTAAATGGTTTTGTCAACAAACATAATTGCAGATATTGGAGCAATGAAAATGACCATGTATTTGTCGAAGGGCATACCCAGCATCCCCAAAAAATTTATGTATGGGCCGGTATACTAGGAAATCAAGTAATTGGTCCATTGTTTATAAATGGAAATCTAAATGGTCATATGTACCTACTTGAATATGCTAGAAAATACGATCAATCCGTTAATTACCGAAGCAATTGAAAATCAACTGGATAGAGATGGCAACAACTTTCTTGACGAAAATGAGTTATATTTTCAGCTAGATGGAGCTCCAAACCCATTATGTGCTTCCGGTCTGTCAATGGTTAAACAATGTATTTCCCGGTAAATGGATAGGGCGGAGAGGACCTATAGAGTGGCCAGCTAGGTCCCCAGATCTACCACCATGTGATTTTTCTTCTATGTGGACATTTAAAATCAGTTGTTTACACACCCCCGCCACAAAATATAGAAGACCTTCGACAAAGTTTTACTGCAGAATGTCGAGCAATTCGAACAGTGTTTGAAAATGTGCGTCACGAATTAGAACAGCGGTTATACCATTGTTTGGCCAACAATGGGCAACATTTTGAGCAATTATTGAATTGAAAATCTGTGTACAATATTGAAATTTAGTTTTGAAGTAAAAGGAATGAGGATAAACAGTTGCAGTTTTTATTTTAATGGTACGAAGTAGCAAATAGATATTCCTAAATATCTCGACAACTAATCGATCAATTTAAAAAAAAAACAAAAACCGACGTGTGGAGATTGAAAAGACCTTTAAAATGAGGTATAACTCGAAACCTCTTTCCTTTTAAGATTTTGAAGTTGGCAGCTTCTTTTTTACGGGGGGTGATAGGGGCGCGTTACCTCTATGATAAAAAGTTGTCCCCTTCGATATATTTGTTGACGTGTCCCAGGATTTTTTTCACATACACACATTTCGAGAAAATTAGGGTGGGAAGTCCTGAAATGAACACCCTGTATATATTAATTCGCCAAATGTTTTCAATTCTGAACATTATGCTATCTCCTCTCAGTTCATTGTATATTGGACATTCTATAAATAAGTGCATTAATGTCTCGGTCTCATGCAAGTTACCAAGACTACAAGTTGCAGTCATATCTACTGTGTATTTTATACCTCGATAATAGATTTTTAGAGTTTTGGAGCTACATAGTCTAATTTGAGATATTATTCTAATTAAATATATTGGGCAAGATCTTTGCAAATAACAATTATTTTCAAACAAAATTAAATGTTTGTATATCAAAGGATACGAGGAGTTTATTATTCTTTGTTGATCATGTGCTATTAATTCATTTTTATATGATTGTAATATGTTATTTAAAAGTTTATTGAAGTTATTGTGCAAGAATTCCAACCACAGATTATCACAACCGACATAGTCGAAGACCCAGAAAACTATACTTCACACTGTGACTGTTGATGGCTTTTAACCTCAAGAAGCATTGTTTAGTCAATGAACTATCATCCATGATTTTTACTTTATTTAACCACAACAACGCCGATTTGAATAGAAAAAAACTCAACTTAATGGTTTTAGTTTCTACTCTCACCATATAATTGGGAGTGCAAAGAGGCAAACACAGCAACCTTTTAAAAAAGTTCACCTGAACTTGTTCAAGTGAATCAGCATATCGTAGTCCCCAGATTCCAATTCCATATGATAAAGAAGATAAAATGATAGAATTGTGAAGTTCCATACTAGCATTTCAAGAATGTAGTTTAGACCGACACATAATATTCATAACAGCACCAGTAGATTGGAGAGTCTTGGTTACTGTCCTCTGTGTCATATTTAAAAATAAAGCCGAAGATGAAAAAGTAACACCCAAATATGTAAAATGTTTTACTACCTCCAAAGGTTCGTTATTATATTTAAATAAGAATATTATGGACTATGTTTTCTTTTGCTTTTGTGCGGGGGGTAAACCGCGACCAAAATTGGTTCTCCATTGGTCATAATTGTTGTCAAAACCAGCGCCACATTGCGAGATTTGACTTGAGATCAGTAGCGTAACGTTTCCAAATTTTGTAGGTCGATACAAACTAGAATATTGAAAATGTATTCATTATACAGAGTAAAACAGCCACATGGACTGAATTCGATAACGAATAAGTGAGGGAGTGTTGGAAAAAACGCTTGGACACGTCAAAGGAGAAAATTACACAGGGCATGTGTCAGTAGCTAATACCAACTTTCTCAGTGCAGCTCCCTGTATATTATTCATTTCTTTGGATTCTTCAATAAATTCTAGACATGATTATGTACAATGTCTCAGGTTCATCCTTCAACTGTTTCTCGGAAATCTCAGGTGCTTTCAGGTTTATTACAAACATTAACATTAAAAAAAGAAATTGATTTCATTCCACAAATTCGCTCTGGCTTTCAACGAAAACCTAATAAGTAAAACTGATTATTTTCCAGTAATGTGGAAAAAAGTATTGATGTCGATGTGAGAAATGCTCAAAATGCTCGCAGTAAACGTTACTCAACATCTTAGACGTGACTGATCTAATAGCAAGCGTAATTTGTATTTTCAAGTCATCCGAGTTGGGGGCTTCAGTTTTGTATACAATACAATACACGATATCATCATCCATTTGGATTGAATTGCAAATTGCCAAATTGGACTACAACATTTTGCAATATTAATAGAAAAACTTACAAGTATCTTCGAACTTATTTTTTAGTATGGCTACAAAGTCGGTGCAATGGAAGGAAATAATTATTTTGACCTACAAAATAACTGAAATTCGAAAAAAATCGGCAAGTGAGCGAAATTCATGTTCATGTTCTTTGATTAAATGCCTCAAAGGACACAGAATGGTCGGTAATAATCCAGAATGCTCCTATCTGTTCCAGAATGTTTTTGCACATTCCAGATCTTTCTGACCAAATTCAATTCAGACTTTGAAATTATTTGGGATAGTTGGTAATAATATGAAAGAATAAATAGATATTTTATTTTTTTCTGTTATTTTTTGGGAGGGAAAACCACAATACTGTCTTTAATTTTTTCATTTCGACATTTCGGTAGCGTTCCAGCTACCTTTGTCAAGATTAAATAATGATAAAATAATTTTTGGTCCCTATCTGACACAACGAAAAGTATATGACAACTAGACAATCAATAATATTTTAAGGTTCAAGATTACAAAACTTTGTTGTCAAGTTTTATTAAGGTCCATTCATAGTAGATCACATCTCTGGTAAAATGTGAAATAAATATTTTATTTTATAACATTCCAAAGATATAATAGTTTACTAGAAATTGAATCCAGTGAAGTGCACGTTCCAGTAACGGTTTTTATTGGGATAGTGTTTTTTTCCGCTAATTTTGGAGATGTTGTTTGTTTTCAAAATATGTATGACTCAGTTTGCTGATTTTGTGTATTGAAGTGTGTATCGATTAACAACTATTCCAATAATGAATCATAAGAAAACCTGGATAAAAACTTATGATGCTATCCTAATAACGCAGGCAATTGATTATTGGAAATTTCTCTTTCTAACATTGGTAACCAAATTTGACTACATTCGGCTGATATACTAGCTACACATTTATCTGCATTTCGTTGTATTAAAGCACTTTCTTTGATTTTTCGTCTTTTATTATTGGGCTCTTTCAATATTATTTTTGTCGAATCCCATTGAAATTCATGCCCCTCTTCCCAAGCATGTTTACAAATACCTGACTTAAAGAACTCCCTATTTTTGATATATTTTTTATGTTCACTTATTCGGACTTCCAATGGTCTGGATGTTTCACCTAAATAGAATTTGTCGCATTCACAAGATATCTGATATATGCAATTTTTTGAAGATTGTTCCTCATTTTTTGGTTTTGTTTTTGTTAGGATAGATCTCAACGTATAGTTACATTCGAAGCTAGTTCGAATATTGAATTATGTTAGCTAATTAGCTAATTATGTTAGCTGAATTATTAATATTATTGTTATTATTATGGGGTATTGACAATGAGCCCTTCTCTATATTTTTAATTTCTTTATTTACAAATTAGCTAATTAGCAAATTGTGTTAGCCGAATTATTAATATTATTGTTATTATTACGGGTTATTAACAATGAGCCCTTCTCTTTATTCTTAATTTCTTTATTTACAAATTCTGCCGTGTAATTATTGGCATTAAAAACATTTTTTAGTAGAGTTTTCTCCTTTGTGAAATGATTATCATTAGAACAAATGATTATGGCCCTATTGTATGAAGATTTTACTACCCCTTTTTTAACGCTTATAGCATGATTTGATTCAAAATTCAAATACCTATTAGTGTGTGTTGGCTTACGATAAACATTTGGTTCATACCCTGTAGGTGTTTTATTTATAAGAACATCTGAAAATGGCCAAAAATTGTTATTTTCAATTCCAATTTCAAATTTTATAGATTTTTCTCCCATCAAAAATAGGGAGTTCTTCAAGTCAGGTATTTGTAAACATGCTTGGGAAGAGGGGCATAAAATTCAATGGGATTCGACAAAAATTATATTGAAAGAGCCCAATAATAAAAGACGAAAAATCAAAGAAAGTGCTTTAATACAACTAAATGCAAATAAATGTGTAGCTAGTATTTCAGCTGAATGTAGTCAAATTTGGTTACCAATGTTAGAGAAAGAAATTTCCAATAATCAATTACCTGCATCATCAGGATAGCATCATAAGTTTTTATCCAGGTTTTATGATTTATCATTGGAATAGTTGTTAATCGATACACACTTCAATACACAAAATCGCCGAACTGAATCATACATATTTTGAAAACAAAAATAATCATACACAAAAAAGTAACAACAAACGCGTTTTATAAACAACATTTCCAAAATAAGCGAAAAAAGCGCTATCCCAATAAAAACCGTTCCTGGAACGTGCACTTCACTTCACTTGGAATGTCATAAAATAAAATATTCATTTCACATTTTACCAGAGATGTGATCTAGTATGAATGGACCTCAATAAAATTTGACAACAAAGTTTTGTAGTCCTAAACTTCAGAATATTATTGATTGTCTAGTTGTCATATTTTTTTCGTTGTGTCAGATAGGGACCAAAAATTATTTTATCATTATTTAATCTTGACAAAGGTAGCTGGAACGCTACCGAAACGTCGAAATAAAAAAATAAAAAACATTATTGTGGTTTTCATTCCCAAAAAATAAGAGAAAAAAAAATAATGCGACAAGGAACTTACAGAAAAAAAATAAATATTTTATTTGACTGAGTCTCTTTTCCATATATAATTGACTGATAAACAATTAATTTTATTCATGTGCTTTCAAAACGGTATCTATGAACTTTTCATCAATTATCATGCCTTTTAAGAAAGACTCCGTTTCACGTAAGAAGAGGCCACTTCAAGTTGCAGTCGTATGCGCGAGCTTGTCAAAACCAGTGTCTTATTCTAAAATTGACATTTGATTTGAAATCAGTAGCATTACGTTTTGACATTCTGTGTACAAAGTAACAATATATGAACAATATTTATCGTATGCATAGTTTAAATAAAACATATTCGGGAAATATTTGAAGCTTTTCGAAATAGTTCAATGTCTCCAGGCTTTGATGTTCAGATATTGTTATGTGCAGCTTCGATCTTCGTGCATACGAATGCAACTTCTAGACCAGGGGTTCCCAACCTTTTTTTGTCTACTGCCCACTTTAAGAATAAATTATTTTTTAACGCCCCCCTTTTTAAACATACTTAAAAACCGCTAAGTACTTATAACTGATTATTGAAACGCAACTTTATAGTATTCGGACAGAGTATCTTTTATTGAAAATAAAACAAACATAATCAATTCTTATATAAAAACTAATGTGAAGGTTAAATCTGATGCTGTTCAATAAGTTTGTTGATATCGGGTTCCAATTCACTCAAAAACAGCCGCAAGTCGCCTGTTCGGTAATACGCAAACGATCTCTCTTTTTAGTTAGCAGCGTTGCCACAGCACTAAATCCACGTTCACACAAATATGACGATGGGAATGCTATCAAAAATCGTTGAACAATTGACCACAATCCAGGGTACAATTGACATTGCTGTGTTGACATTTGAAAACGGATCCAACACCCAGTCTGGTATTTCCAAGTTTAAAATGTCCTGGTATCGTTCGGTGAAGACAATGTGGAGGTTTTCAAAATGTTGGCAGTAGGCAAACAAGTCGTCGTTACTGCAGGATACTGATAAATTCGGAAAAAAGTGAAACTCACGTCTGCCCATGTTCTTTTTGTGCAGAAGCAGTTTGGCTGCGAAAACAGCAACGACATATTTTGTTTTGATTAAATTTAGTTCATCTCCTTGCAGTTGGAGGTTCATTTCGTTGAACAATTTATACAGGTCTGTCATGTAAGCTATATCATTCTTTGATGTTATGAGCTTGTTGCGCAGTTCTGTATCTTTAGTTTCCAAGAACTTTATCACAGAGTCAAACAGGTTGTAAAATAGAATCAGAAAATTGCGTCTTGACTGCCAACGAACTTCAGTATGGAGCAACAAACGGTTGAAATCTTCGTCATTAGTAACACAAAGCTGATGAAATAATCCATCATTCAAAGAGCTGCTACGGATTTTATTGACTGCTTTGATGACATATTTCAGTGATTGAAATAGTCGTTCACTTAAGTTTCTAGCAACCAAATATTGTCTATGAATAACGCAATGTATAGCAAGGACATCTGGAATTTTATTTTTTAAGTACGCTATGAAGCCTATGAATCTCTTTCTCTTCACAAAACTTTCCCAATGTATTGAATATGGTTTCACCTTTTGTATCTGTCTCCAAATTTCTGGCAAACAATAGTTCTTCACGTATTTTCTCATCTTTAATAAACCTCACGTAAGATAGCAACAACGCTTCATTAGTTGGTAAAGTAGACTCATCGAGCTGAATTGACTAGTCCTCAGATAATTTCACAATGATTCTTCAATGTTTTCAGTCATTTCATCAATTCGTCTTTGCACAGAATCATCACTCAAAGGAATTTTTCGGATAATATCTGCGGCCGGTTTATGAAGCACAGTAGTTATTACTTCCTTTATTGCTGGCAAAATTAACTCTTCTCCGATGTTGTGTGGTTTGCCTTTTTGAGCAATTAACAAAGAGATATTGTACGAAGCTCGAAGTCCGTCGTCATCTTGCTCAGCAGCCGCCAAAAATAGTTTTGATACACTTGGCTGAGTATTATGCTTCTTCTCTGGGTCTTGAAAATATGCTACATTCTTGTCTTTCTTATCTGGATGCATTTTATTCAAATGATCTTGCAGTCTTGAAGGCTTCATTGCTTCGTTCGAAAATGTTTTTAGACATAGAAGACACAAAGGCGACGACGGGTTTGTGAGATTTCCAATAAATCCGAATTTAATATATTCCGCAGAGTATTGCCGTCTCTTCTTTTTTACTTCCGACATTGTTTTGTTTTGATAAATACGTAAGTGTTGAAATCAAGTACTGCTTATCTATTATGCGCGAAACCGCAAATGAAAATAAAATAAATGTACGTCGTTTATATAGGATTGCATAAGCAGCACGCACCAACAGGAATAAGACAAACGTGCATAAACTAGTTTATCTCATTCGACGCCCAATCGTACTCGACAAGCAAGAACAAGTATTATAGAACCAGCCGATTGATACAGGAATGTTCAAATCGGATTATTTCACAAAAACTTGTTAAAACATGATTGCCAGCGGTCTATTATATCGAACCGAGTTTGAGCTATATCTTAATTAATATTAGTTGTTGATGTTCACAAGATGTAGTCGAGAGCTCAGTCGGTGTCTAAGAGTCTTCCTAGCTAGGTAGATGAAATTATAAATAGGCCCCAAAGCCCTACACAACGCCCCCTTTTTTTTCTGAGTCTCTTACCGCCCCCCTTTAGGCCTGCAACGCCCACAAGGGGGCGTTATCGCCCACGTTGGGAAAGACTGTTCTAGACTCTAGTAGGTTATTCTAACGTGAAACGGAGTCTACCTCTCCTACAAACAGGGTCGAATCAAAAAGTTCGCTAAGCTTTGCTTCGTGCGATAAAGGATGATTCAATTTTCAAAATAAAATTATGCTCTAATAAAAAAAAATTAATCGCCCATTGTATCGTGTATGTCATCCTGCTAATAACTGCAAAGTTTGATACAGGAATTATTTATGTTTAAAAAAATGTAATTCTCGATGACAAACATTTTGGATACCGAGATGAAAAGCATTTCAGTTTGGTTTTTGAGCTTGTAGAAGGATTCGATTTCTTCCAATGATCCTTTATTAACCAAAAAAGAACTATTTTCGTTTCGAGAACCTCATTCATTTGTTTGTTTCCATTCAAGTGTTAGTGAATCGCCTCTACCATTTATTGCAATAAACTCCGAAAGGAGAAAGCACGCAAATGGGTTGTCATCCGAGAAAAGCAAACCGTCATTGGCAGAAAGGTAGAGAATTTGTTTTGTTAAACACGGGTTTAAATGCAAAGAGCGTTTTTCAAACAATGAAATGAATGGGTTTGAAATGGTATTATTTCTCCAGTAGTAATTCAGTTCCCGAGTCTCGCATTTGAATTTGTACAATTATTCTTTTCCGTCGTTTGAGTATACGGCGAGGAATATTTTAAGATTCGAGCTTTAATACGGAATTTACCTCATTAAAATGTACAAGAAATTGCAATTAGAATAGGAATAATTCCAGTTTGAGATAATTGTAAAAAGAAAAGCTGCAATTTTCGAAAACATTTAAATTTCGAAACACGAAAAAAACTACACTTCATGCGATTTTAAATTCATGTGATAGTGAATACAGTGCGAAGAAGCCAAATGGAATTGATTCGATAACGGATAAATGATGGCAGAAACACTTGGATACATCGATTTGTATCTTTGGAAAAGAATTATGTCATGTGACAATGGCCAAAACCATAAGACAATCTCACAACAAACTTCGGTATTTGGGTTATTTTCAAACCAAACATATGATTTTTCGAAGGGGAACCCCTGTATATTATACCCAATTCGGATTGGTTACATTTTTTTGAAACTTTTGATATAAGGTTTTGCTACGTTATACAGAGTCCTTCAAAAGATATGGACACGTTTTTGTGAAAATCGTAGGTATCTACATCATCGCTCTGTAGCTTGTTGTACGTTGAACAAAAAAAATTTATTTTGCCAAACGGAGTTTTGTAATATGATGCAAAATCTCCGTATCCTATTGAATCTCAATTATATTATTTCTTGTATACAGGGTGAATGGAAACTACAAACTGTCATTTTCTTTCTTATTTCAAATGGAACACCCTGTATTTTATAGCAAAAATAGAATCTTCGATTATGTCACCTTAATTTTTGTCAAGCATTCTCTATACCCAAAGTTTATAGGAACACAGTTATTTTGTAATATTTATTGCCTATCCACTGACCTATTATGTGAAAGCATTAAACGTTGTAACAAAAAATCCTAATTAATAATAAATTCCAATGAACAATTTATTCTAAACAAAACTAGCCACCAAAAGTATAATCCCAACCGTAATATTGAACTAAAAGTTCGAAATTTTCACCGTTAACATCAATGCAATACTGCAGAATACTTAGTTCAAATGATTGACCAACATTTCTCACCATATCAACGTTAGCAGATCGAAATGCCGCACTAATTATCCTTTTCATGTCATCTCTAATAGCCAGGGATTTAATAAACTTTTTCCTCACAAGACTCGAAAAAAAAATATATACTTTTGTTAAATCGGGTGACCGAGCTGGCCCCCTCTTAAAGCATTGCATCGATGTTAACAGTGAACACTTCCAACCTTCAGCTTAATATTACGGTTAGAATTATACTTTTGGTAGCTAGTTTTGTTTAGAATGAATCATTCATTAAAATTTATCATTAATAATAATAGACACGCCACAACTTAACAAAACTCAACCTCATTTATTCTGACAGGAGTGGAAAAAAAACGGGCCAAATATGACAGATCTTTCTATTTCATGTCAAAATCCATGAATTCCAGGTTAACCAACACTTGAAAATTACTTAAATGATACTTTATGGAAAGGACACTTTAATATTCATTATGTCACCAAACGACGGCAACTACTACTTTAAAGGGGACTTTAGTGTAAAGTCTCCTATCGGTAAAGTGGACTTCAGTTATTTATTATGAAATCGGCCGTTAGGGTTTTCTGTTGCATACAACGTTTATTGCTTTCACATAATAGGTCAATAATAATAGTTTACAATAAATATTACCAGATAACTTTGTTTTTATAAACTTTGGGTATAGAGAATGCTTGACAAAAATTAAAGTTACATAATCGAAGATTCCATTTTTGCTATAAAATACAGGGTGTTCCATTTGAAAAAAGAAATAAAATGACAGGTTCGAGTTTCCGTTCACCCCTGTATATAAGAAAGAATATAATTGAATTTTAATAGGAAACGGAGATATTGCATCATGTTACGAAACTCTGTTTGGTAAAATACATTATTTTTTCTTCAACGTACAACAAGCTACAGAACGTTGATTTACCTACGATTTTCACATAAACGTGTCCATATCTTTTGAAGAACTCTGTATAACGTGGCAAAACCTCATATAAAAAGCTTAAAAAAAAAGTAACCAATCCGAACTCGGTATAATATACAGGGGTTCCCATTTGAAAAATCATATTATGTTTGGTTTGTAACGGATTCATGCAGCACTCTGTATAGTTCGATATAATTTCAAAATATGGAACTTCAGCCCATCTATAGTCTGTACAGAAAGTACGATGAGTAATAAATTATTCATTTAAGTAGATTTCATAGACGTACCAAAATATATTTCAAGAGGGTATACCGTAAGGTACATTTTGTATTAAACGTTGCAGCTATGCTAAAGAATATACGATTTAGGTCAGAGGTAACGGGATGTACTAATTTTAATAAAAAAAAGTGATAG
>CAJUYI010004568.1:0-18099 GCA_910591695.1 Galerucella pusilla
AAACGGAGAGTCTCAATTTGGATGGTTCTACACTTTTTCCATATCTACAGTATGCGAAAACTCTTTCGAGTCCATTCAGTTTACACAAGTACGACAAGGAAAATATGAGAAAAACTGATGAAAGAGGGAGAAGAATAAATTCCGCTCCATTTTTTGTACTTAAACAAAACAACAAAAATAAAGAAACATAACCCTACACTGCCATAACCAATTCATTTCAGCGGTCAGTTCGTTGGGTTTTGATTATTGAGTGGTGGGTAGATGTGACGTCACAGTTAGCTGTCAAAGTTGTCAACCACAAGAATAACCACGGTAGTATTCATTCCAGGCTGAAAATCGCCTTAAGTTATGACTTAACGAGAAACATTAACCTGAAGGTCAGCAGCTAAACAAATTTAAACTGGTACAATATTTAGGAGAATATTTATCAGTAAAGGTGGATTCATGCAAGAAGAAATTAAAACTAAGATTAATTTAAAACTAAAACTAAGGAAATAAAACCATGTTATTTCTTAATTTAAATCACAATTTCTTAGTTTCTTGCATGAGAATGTGCCTGTAATGAAGTGTTCATGCAAGAAACTAAGAAATTGAGATTTAAATTAAGAAATAACATGGTTTTATTTTCTTAGTTTTAGTTTTAAATTAATCTTAGTTTTAAAATTTCTTCTTGCATGAATCCACCTTAAGTATATAGTTTGCCTCAAAGTATATCGTCTTAGTTTTTGCCAGCAATCATCTAAATACGACTATTTACGGCCTTCTTAAAATAATTTTACCTGAAATGAAACCCAACAGCAGTCGAGTTAAAAGGCAAGGGCGGGTCAATGAGTTTTGTATCGGGTGTATAATGGTTGTATTGAATTCATTTGGCAGTATTAAATCTTCCGGTTTTAGCATTATCTAGTTAATAGATACCTAGGATTTTGATATGGGACTTTGTGAACTGTTCATTATAAATATTGTAGTAATTTCTGCCACTACATCTGTAAAATTATCAACATCTTTATAATTTTTCATCTAATATTAGACTTACTCAGAATTTTTGAAGCAATACTTGGATATATTTTAAAATTCAATATGTACCATCTAAGCCATTTAAACAAAGTTCTACATCTTCACCTTTTTTTTGTAATTTATAATTATTTTATATAATATTATTATTATATAATTTTCATTGGGATACCTATTATAGTTTTAAAGCCTACATACTAAAAATATACTTAATCTACTTCCAATCTCCTAAAATTGCCTGTTATCCCACAAAGGGAATCGCCTTCTGAACCACAAGAGGAGACATTTCTTTTTAGGGCGGAAACTGCGCCTTCCTTTGCTTTTTCACTGAATAGTGATTCATTCACTTCCATTTTATCGTGAGACATAAGAATGGGATGGGCAGCGTGTAATTCTTTTTTCCATAGTTCTGAAAACAGAAATAAAAATAAAAGTCAAGCAGTGAGCACAGAACAAAACTGGCAAAAAAATCTTAACTGTATTTGACTCTGCAACTGCTTGTAATTAGAACTAAAACTTTGCAGATTGGTGCTTGAGAGGCAGGTCAGCAATAGAACTTGAAGCCTTACTGGGCCTTTCTCCAGAATACTATGTGATTAAAGGATAAGCAAGCTATTTAGCCTGCAAAACGGTCTAAGCAAAAAAATAGTCAGTAGATCTCAAGATAGTATAGTATTATTTCATTATAACGCATTACAAATTTGGAGATTATTTTTCAGAAAGTATACCATTCACTGAGAAGCAACATCTACTTCTCGGGCTATATGCCCCGACAGACAATGAATTACAGTTCCATGTTAAACGGGGTTAGGATATCTTCACGATATACTTAACCAACCATTCTTAGAAGTGTAATTTATTATCTGTTGGGGCATATTAGGGTAATTTTTAAATTTGTTATGCGTTATAATCAGTAGTAATACCCCTAGGGTCTTGATAATACCGAGATTGAGTATTTATCAAGACCCGAGGAGTATTCGATAAGATAATTTTTTACTTTGTAGATAACAAAAAATTGATTGTCAATCTGACGCTTAATACTTTTCAATACAAACTTTATTAGTTTTAATCAAAAATTATCCATTTTTATTTAAAACTACAGTTGTAAAAAGTACAATTGGTGAATTGATTGAATCGTTAGATGCAATACCAAATTTTTCCGACATTTTTAATCCAGTTGTCAGTTTGACGTTTAATTAATTTTTAATAAAACATAAACACCAAACTGAAAACACCACATGTAGGGTATTATCGCTGTAATACAGCGGTGATTGGATTAAATTTGACACATGACTTGAAATTAAGTAATTTGATTGGTTACTATATTCAGTAAAAAATTATCAGTATAATACTATTATTTTGACATCCATTGATAAAACGCTTTACTTAAATATGAAAATTGTTACAGAAAACTGTGATTAATTAAGAAAATAGTCAGACTAGTGTAAGCTTTTTACGAACAATTGATGTTTCAAAAATATTTAGATACTTCCGTAGTGAGCATCACTTGATTGTGATATTCTTACAATAAACTATTACTATTACACAAACCTATCATTTCGGCCATTGGCATAGTTCCTCCATATTCTTTGGGTAAGATGTCAACATCTATATGACCGCGCTGAACCACATCTTCCATATCTTTGTAAAGCCTTACTCGATTACGGATCTTCTCGGAAATTAGAGACATCCCAAAATCAAGCGCGAACTTCATCGAAGAATGCACGTTCATACCGTGAACTTCTTTGTGTCTCATTGGGAGGGTTTTCTGAAAATAGAAAATTCCTCAATTTAAGTACACATCTCGACTAATTTTTGCTACATGTTGAAATTAAATTCAATATCCTGATACACATACAAGTTTTTGGTTAGATGTGAACGTGTGAACCACTAAAATGTTAAACACGAAAATTACAGAGGAGCAATTGAGCCACCAAGGTCCCCAGATTCAACTTCTCTCGATTTCCTTAAATGGGGATACTTGAAAACTGAAAACTGAAGATATCTGACGGGTCCCAGGATTTTAACCTAAGACGTGTTTTACAAAATAATGAATGTATTTCTTTCATTTGGGTATACCCTATACACTATTTTATTTTATTTTTGTTATGAACTTAATCTTATTTTTTATCTATGTCTATTATAAGTTTCATACATTTCTCTCTAACGTAATTGAAATGCATCAAAAATTTATTTGTTGAAAAGATTTACAAAAACTGCAACACATAAAAACTAATCTTTAAAGAAGAATGTTAATAGCAACATTACATCGTTCACATCATAAAACTCTCACAAGTTAAAATTCATTAAAATCCTGAGTCGTTTCATACCTATTTAAAGCCCACTCTGTATAATATTTAAGTCCTAAATTAAAAATAACCTAGCTGAATTTGTGTAAAATTAAAAACCTCATATTATTGTTCTCCGATAAAATGCAGCAAACACCTAGTCACTGCTTTTTTTTTAACTAGAAAAAACTACTTTACGAATTTTATTGATAACAAAGAACGAAGAATGTTGTACATTTGTGAGTTGGTGTTTAAGTAGTGAATATTAAATATTTTTGTTCAGTTATTCAGGTAATTTTTGATTATTTTATTTAAAAGCATATTTATAATGTTATTATGTATGTTGTATGACTTTTATTTTTTTAAATACTTTTCATTTGCTAGATAATTCCATCTACAAATTTGTTTTATGTAGACACAATTAAGTGTATACATTCGAAAGGTTTTTCATAAATATCGAAAATGAATGTGGTTGACAAAAAGAATATTTTTTGTATTAAATAGAATCGAAAAATAAAAAATTGCACAACAGAAATATAACATATTATATTACTCGGTAGGTTTCATCAATTCCATAAACATCGTCAGGAATAAATATACAGGGTGGTCCGTCAATAATGACCGGAAATTAAATTGAAGATTCATTGCCTAAAAATATTACAATCTGACGCAACTTCTTTTAATAAAATATCGAAGATAAGAAAGATACAGGGTGGCAAAGCTGAAATGTCAAAAATGTTTTTTCTCAGTAAATTGGAAGATTTTGGATATTCAAACGTGAAAGCTCGAAGAATATTGCAAATTTTCAAAGTTCTTGCTATATTATAGCTGTTAATAAATTGCTGACATCAGCGCCTACTAACATTAATATTATTTTTGTGCTATACAAATGGAATGAAAATTATGAAGGGAGGTATAAAAATACGAATATGTAGAAAACCAGTAACTTTTGAGACTAATGATATAGGTATACCTACCTTTTTGTCGCAAAAATGAATTAGTTTCAATATTTTCCAATAAATAATTTTTGACATGCCAACTCTGTCATCCTGTATCTTTTTTATCATCAATATTTTATTAAAGGAAGTTGCGTCAGATTGTTATATTTTTAGGCCAAGAATCTTCCATTTTACTTTGGCCCATTACTTACAGACCACCCTGTATATTTTTTATACCGGTTCGGTGAATATATGTTATGAAAATATTTCATGTAGTACCTAAGAATAGGTATTTAAAAAATAACTCACAAATTAAGGCAATTACGTGTAGTGAATGCTTAAGATATAATAAAGTGCCATGCAATACCATTTCATTACGATACTAAAATACAGGGTGTTCCATTTAAGAAGATCCAGTAAATGATCATTCCGAGCTGTGACTAATCCTGTATATAAAAAACGAATATCGCGTTATGTTGATAATTTTGAACGATAGTAAACTATATCAAAAATCGTTTCAACGTAAATAGATTTCTTGATATCAAATCTATACAATAGTACAGGGTGTTAATGTTACTATTGGAAATTAATAAAAAAGTGCTTATTTCTTTTAAATTACCCGCCCGTATAACATTGGGAAACCCTATATCACAGAAACAAGATAATCGAGAGGAATAAAAAAATGTGGAAATATACAGGGTGTTCCATTAAAAAAAACTTTGGCTCATCCTGTCAATGTAGGTGGCCCTGTATATTTGAACATATTTATGACATATGACTTAGCTTTTGTCTGAATAAAGTGTTTTCGTATCTCTCATGACAAGTGAGTACCTAATTGGACTTCCTCGCACTAATTCCGCACCCTGTATATTATTATTATTATCATTATTATTAATATGAAGAAATAAAAGGTGTAATGGAAGACTCTATCAATTTTTAACTAAGAATGTGAAAATAACTATTTTAAATATTAACGGTTTTATCAGATTGAAAGTTGTAGCTGTGAATTTTATACCTATTACTTTTCGATTTTTTATTACGTGTACATATTTTACTTAATCATTTATTCGTGTGTAGCAGTCATGGCCGAGCGGTTAAGGCGTCTGACTAGAAATCAGATTCCCTCTGGGAGCGTAGGTTCGAATCCTACTGACTGCGAATGTTTTTTTTTAATTTTCTGATGAAAAATTTCCTTGAAGTATACAGGGTAATTTAGTGGGAAAGGAAAATACTCTTAAGAATTAATTTTCTTAAGTACAAAACCTCTCATGAAAATTAAATAGGTACCAGTACAAGCGCGATCTATCAATCGGGAGAAATTACACCATTCAAAATAGGATGCAGACGTGAATTTCGTAGTGTCTTACGACGTCTTCTTCTAATGTCCTACTGACAGTCCTCGTCAGGTCTGTACTTTGTTGTTTACTGTCAATAATTATTTATGAGAAGTGAATATTAATCTTATTGTTATATTTATTTAAATAATACAAAGGTATGCCTAGATACACGGAAAAACATCAGCATTTTGAAAGTTCTCAAGTATTTTCAGTCAGAAAAAGAAATATTATTAAATATTATTTTCATAGACTTTTCGAATTTGACTGAATACGATATTCAAGGTTAGATATATGTCAAAATAGCAAATAAAATAAACGACGGTCAGAAAACTCGGATATACCTCACAAACGATGACGCACACTAAGAAGGCTATTGAATCTACTATACACAACATACAATGTGATCGCTTTGACAACGTTTTTGAATAAAATATTTGCAAAAGTTATGATAATCCACTTCAATTGTTGAACAGTGTATTTAAAATAATATATTTTATAGCTTACCTCTCCATTTTTAACAATGCGTACAGCCTCCTTGATACTGAATAAAGTCAAGTAGGGGAATCCAACACCTTGTCCATCAGCGAAGTGTACAAATCCACGTACTTGATTTTCTTCATCTTCCATTAGAGTTTCATATACAATACCGTGGATGCGGCACATATCACCATTAGAGAATTGGTACAGATCGAATACACCTTGTAATCAAAAGAATTAGAAGAGTTGTAACAAATAAATTGCAAAATATCAAATATTTTATATTTATTTTTCATTTTAAATAGATTTCTAAACAAAGTAAAATTATCGCAGAATAATAAAACCCCGTTTGACTTTGAAGTGTAATTCAATATCCGTCGATGCATGTAGCCCGGGAAGTAGTTGTTGCTTCTTAGTTGAACAGTCACAGTCTTTAAAAAATATTTTTCAAAACTTATAAAGCGTCAGAATAATTATTATTATGTGATATCTATTGGTAACGCGCTTTTTTAAATACGACAATATTACAGGAGACTGTAATGATACTTTAAAGTAAGTAAGTTTAATTCACTAAATATTGGTTGGTTTTAGTTAATGCAAGTCTATCAACATTAACGATAGTCACTTACAGACTATAATATGCTTACAAATGACTAGATAGTACCACCTCGTTGGAGGTTAAATCAGGCAGATGATGTTGAAACCTAAACGAAATTGGAGTAGATGACAATTTCTAGATTGATGCCTATGAATATTTTTGAATAGCAAAATAGTCAGCTAAGATCCAAGCGACAACATATGCAAAAACGAAGCCACGAAGAGGGGTCCACTGCTATTGGTAATGGTTATCAACCAGATTCTTTTAACTTTAAGAGAAAGGAGAATCTGGGTTGTTGCGTGTGCAGACGACGTGGTAATACTGATAACAGGTGAAAACTACCATCAGTGACACCATAGAATCTGCTTTAAAAGAGATCGTAAATTGGACAAAGGAAAACGGTTTTAGGGTAAGTCCAAAGAAGACAGAGCTAATATGAAAATATGAAAGTTCGAATCAAAAATGGAAGGACAGAGACTCACGCTTTCAAATGGAGCAGAATACTTGCTGAGGGGATCATGTTTGATTCCAAATATTGTTGGAAAAATAACGTGAGGGAGAGAACAAAAAAAAAAACGTATAATGCACTCTATTGCTGTAGAAAATGTTAATTAAAAAATGGGGATTGCATTCATACTTCATAGAATTGATGTAGGCATACAGCAATCTTGAGACCAACTATTTCATATGGAGCAGTCACATGGTAGTAAGTTATGATAAAATGCATTAGCAAGAAGAGCGTAACTAAAGTTTAAATGATCTCAGCTCTTAGAGTAGCGAGGGCAAGGAAGAATACAGCACAAGCTGCAATGGAGTCAATATCTAAGCAACAACATAATCATTCTACAAATAATGTCTTGAATACTAAGCTAAGCATGAGATACACCCTGGTGACGGGTGGAAAGCTTAGTAATAGGGTTCGTTTTTCACCCAATGGGCACGGAACCCTGAAAACTATCGTTTAAATCCCAATAAAGACCAAATGTAATAAAATGTTTGTTATGTTGTTATATAGGTATAGTCAAAAGCGAGTTCAAAGGTCACCAACCATATGTATCAAATTATAGGACACAGAGGTTACCAAAATGTGAGATTACAAATATACCCGGAGAAAAGAATGATGGTTGATGATTCCTCTACACTGGTTGACGAATTTCCACTTTTTCATTAATTCTCGAAATAATCTATCAGATTAAGTACCATTTTTTTGTTTGAGGATGCAAAAAACCGGAAAATTGCTTCTTATTATTCATATTGTCACTTCTGAATTGTCAAAGTCACAAATCTGACATTTTAAATAAAAACTTCGCTGGTGAAAGACTTTTTAGAATCGTGGAAAACTAAATACATATCCTTTTTTCATCCGTCAAAATTGCACAAGTCTGTCTTATTCATCTTACGGATTTTATTTGGAAGTTATGATTAAACGCAATAAAAGAAAACAAAAACGGTGGGGTATGTCTTTGTTGAATCATATGACTCGCATGATAAGACTACATTTGACTATAGGATCGGTTCTAGAGGACTAACCTGGTCTGTACACAATTACTCTTCTTCCTAATCGATCTCTTTTGGGACATACAAACATGTATCCCAAATTAGTTAGGTCTTTCATCATCGGTATTGTTATGTCCAAACAATTGAAGGCGACTCCAAATGTCTGACGCAAGAGGACATAACGTTCAAGACATTCTTGTGCCAGAGTTACGTGAAACTTTTTAAAACGCAAAAATCGCAACAAGAATTTTCCATCTGAAAAAAAAATTGTGTTCAAATTATTCTACAGTACGTTCAATTGCCTTCTTGGTGTGCGTCATCGTTTGTGAGGTATATCCGGGTTTTGGTGTATTTTATTTGCTATTTTCACATATATCTAACCTTAAATTTAATAAATAAAATCATCAGGATCGCATTCAGCCAAATTCGAAAAAGCTATGAAATTAATAATTACCAGCTTCTTTTTCTAACTTGAGAACTTTCAAAATACTGATGTTTTTCCGTGCTACTGGGCATATTTTTGTATTATTTAAATAAATATAACAATAAGAGTAATATTCACTTATCATAAATAATAATTGACCATAAACAACAAAGTACAGACCTGACGAGAACTGTCAGTTGGACAGTAGAAAAAGAAATAAGACACATTGCCAATACTAAAGGTACGTCCTATTTTGAATACTGTAATTTCTCCCAACTGATAGGTCGCGCTTGCGCGTATTCTAAACATCAACTAATCAAATTTTTCAAGTCAAAGATTAGGATTAACGTTTTTAATACATTTAAACGGTTCATTATTGTGATATTTTAATTAGGATTAATCACAAACCTGCCTTTTTCCATTTACTCCAACGTAATGTGTTAGAAGGACATTAACAAACGATTATGCACACCAAAAAGGCTATTATATATGAACTGTAGTATATAGTATATAGTTCAAGTTTTTACCCATCCGACAAAGCTTTATTCTCGGATTCTGCATGATCCATTCTCGCATGGAGGCCAGCGCGGTTTGACGAGTATGCTCGTCTTCGCGCAGCTCCTCCTTAGCAATTTCTTGGGTCTCTGGTGACAATTTGCAGACATAATCATCCGGTTCTTCTATCCACTTGCAGCCAGACATTTTCTGAAAAACAATAATATATAGATATTGTCAGTTGTTAGATTCTTCTTTAAATAAATTTATTAAAAAAATTATTTTTTAGTGTTCTTAAAAAACTTATTATCTGCCATAAAAATCTATAACTGTAGTTCAGAATTTTTCCATTACCTTTTATTTCGTATCTGCTCAATGACATTTTATGTCTGGCACAATTTAAAAAATATATTCATTAATTTGAAGTAGGTAAGCTGTGATAAATTTTAGTAGGTCATTCTGTTAAACAATCTGAAAAACATCAGATACCTATCCAACGGAGAAAGTACCTATGTATTTATAATATCGGTTTTTGTGCTTAATGGAAATGTTGCAATAAAACCTTACATCATAATCAATATGAGTATTTTGGAATTACGTATTTTCATTAAAGTATTGTGTCGCAAAATAAACATATAACTCTTTTATATCATATATCAATTAATTTTTAAAATATGTTAATTATTATTATGGTCTATTTACGATAAATAGACGATATAGTAACTTTTAATGATCTTTCTGTATATCAGAATAAATATAAGTTTACCAGCTGTAAATACAATTTATGCTTAATGGCAAGGGCAATTTTCAGCTTATAGGTTGGCAAAATTTCAAGTTGTTGTCAAATCAATAAACCAGTCCAGAATGACGTCACTGACAGGACGACCATGTTGCTGTGAGTTCTCATGTTGATGATGATATTAAGAGTTTTCATTTTTTATTATTAACTTTTAGTTTCATTTGAAATAGAAAAATGAGTAGATTCCACAAAGTCGAAACAGTAAATTTAATATTCTGGTTAATTTGTTTAGTTTTCATTGTTTACTGGTAAATATCAAATGGCAGTTAGACTTTAACTATAGCGTATTCGACTATCTTACGCTAGGTTCAGTAGTTCAGTATTTATTGTTTATTGACATCGATCACCGTCTTCACAAGTTTTTCTGGTGATTTTTAATTAGTTGTTTTTTCAATATTGAAAAAATAGTATAATACTAGTAGTATTAAACTATGACCTTTGAAGTTTGACATCTATAATTAAAAAAGAACTGGCACATTGACTTTTCCAGCTTCATTTAAATAAATGAAAAATGAACATGCTGGCAACATCAACATTTTCCAGCCGTTTTCGGAGTTCTGTACAATCTGTGGAATAAGCGCGATTTAAAAATTTATCATCCTATATACAGTATGCGAAAACTTTTTCGAGTCCATTCAGTTTACACAAGTACGACAAGGAGAATATAAGAAAAACTGATGAAAGAGGGAGAAGAATAATTGTGGGCGTATCTAGTTCATAGAGAGCTGAATGGATGAACTAGATACGCCCACAATTATTCTTCTCTCTCTTTCAAGCAGTTTTTCTCATATTTTCCTTGTCGTACTTGTGTAAACTGAATGGACTCGAAAGAGTTTTCGCATACTGTATGTTGCTTTTCAATGCACATCATTTTAAAGCTTTAGACTGCATAGTTTTCGAATGTATGTACTTTCTGATTTTTATTAAAATACAATCATTTTCCAGAAATCAGGGAAATTGATCACACCGGTAAAAATCGGACTATTTTCTTAAATAAATAAATAAACAAATCAATTTTTTCTAAAAACGCAAGGAAGATATTAAAAAGAAAATTCTGTGATCATTCAAGACCTCCTAAGGTTCCATTAAAAAAAAAATAGGATAAAAGACTATTTCTTACTAACATGTGAACAAATTAGTGAAATCTTGTGGGAAAAATTTTGACCGCTTTTTTGAATATTTTTGTCAAGTACGAACGAGCTGCAAGTCACATGGGTCTTCCCATGGTGATGAACTTTGAATCATCGGAAAATGTCATTTTTTTCCGAGTTATGGAACAATTCGTCCGCCCACTTACAAGTTAATGCATAGACAGCAGAATTCCTACAGGCAGAGCAGCAGGTGAAATGAGGAGACTTTTAGGTCTTTTAGGTATCTCGATAACTATCGAATTTTCGATAATAATACAACAAGTGTGTTCATGATTATCGAAATACAAATTTTCGATAATCATTAATTACACGAGTTGTATTTGTCAATTCTTGATACAATGATTCTGACATTTCTTTAATAATTTGACATTTTCTGTCAGTCAATAGATTTTTAATATCGAATAAAACAACTAATGACAACGCGAAACACATAGATAGGAAAATTGCATGTGTCCAATCAGGTGCCAAAATACAAAATCGAAAACATGGTGTTTTCAGATATCAATCCACGTAATTAAACCAATCGAAGGCGCGTATTTTGTATTGAGTGAAATAATCGAAAAAAGTGATGGGGAACATTTTAATAGATAATAAGACGATCTTCATTTTTTATCTAAAGAAAAATTCTCTAAGTCAGAAATTAGCCAGAAACTGGGTTTAGGGGGCCATTTTCCTCCCCTTCCGTAAACTCAATCGCGTTAAGTTTTTTCTGGTTTGAAAACACCTGCCTTGACCTACAAATTGTACCCAAAGTGAAATCTTCAGCGACTTTTCAGGATCTTTCGATATTTTCAGGTGTTCAGTTACTGGACTATCAATTTAAATTCTATTTATGCGGGATGTAAACAAAACCACGAAGATATTTAAATTAAGCAGGGTCGTATTTTATTCAACGGTATGGCAAATAAGGTCCTACATCACTATAAATTAGCAAAATATTCAATTGAAAAACTGGAAATAGTATATGTTTAAACTAAAAACTCTGGATGGAAACGATGGAACGACAATTGTAATTTGTCTCCTGGTCGCAAACAATGTAATTGCAAAGGAGACTGCGGAAAGCAAATTTAATCTTGATGTTCTCAGGAGGACATATTGTTTTTTCTCTAGGCATAACCAAAATTTATTGTTACATATATCACTTACGTTATGTTCTTGGAGACTAGATATAAGAAGCACAAACTTGTATAGGAAAAATTGTCCAACGGTAAACAATAAATAGCAGATGGCGCAGGAGTAGCTAGAGTTTAAGATACGTCCTCACGTGGGCGGTGCAGTGCGTATTTTGTCAGTTTACATGTATTTAAACGAGAGTCCACGGCCTGAAAAGATGCATTGTCGCTTGAATCAAAGATAACCTAACTTGCATCTCCTCCAAAGTACAGACAGCGTGAGTAGGCAGCAAAATTCAAAATTACTCGCAATTTTCTTAAAATTAATATCTGTCGAATTTTAAGCGATTTGCGGAAAAATAATACCTCGTAGGATAAGCCACATTCTTGGACTCTGCGCTGCCAGGCGGTTAGGCTTCTCCTACTCGGTAAACAATGAGTTATTTATTTAAGTCACTTTTTCTTACTCTCATAATTTTCATAATAAATAATCTTTTTCTTTGCTTATATTAATTCACAGACCGCCACAAGATTAGAAAAATGGAAAATATCTTTGGGTATTGATTTGAAAGCAAAATTATTATATTTGCCACCTTAATTTTGAAAAAACTACATTTATTTTGAAGAAATTTACCTCTCTCTAACCAAAACAGAGCACCAGCTACGCGAAATACTTTTTTTTCTAAAAATTTGCTAAAACCAAGTATAAAATTTACAATTTACATAACCTAAAATAATTTACCACGTCGTCCCTATATTCTAAAAACCTTTAGCTATACTAGCACCGCCAATTTTCTTTCTTTCGATGCACACTTTTTGTATACAGAGTTTGTGCTCCGCATATAATATATTTAAATTTGAATTTTGACATGAAGAAATTTGAATTATTTTGACATAATTTGGCGCAAGTTTGCTTATACATATTTTCTTTTTTTTTTGAAAAAGCAAATGAATATTTTAATTGTCCACTCAATTATTAAATTAATTTATTTAATGTCTATTTTTTTGTTAATCTAATTAGGAATTTGTTCTACTTATCCGCATTATTATAAAAACACACTTCGCGTAAATCCTTGTTTGCATAAAGCAGATATCCACTCACCGATTTTTTCAAATTTGTAACACACACACTGACCAAAGCGCGTACAGGCACTGTTTTAAAAACAAGGAAGACTTGTATTTTATTTTACTTGCATAAATCAGCGAAACTCCCCTCTTGTCACGAACCAACTGTCTCGCTTATGCTTATTACTTTCTCTTTCTTTTGCTCTTTGAGAAGAGCTACCAGCAATTATTGTATTGTCATCCTTATGTTGTAATTGTTAACTATCCATCAAGAGTTCATACCGGTATTTTCGTAATTTTCGAATTTTGTTGCACACATAAAACTAACGAATCGTCCATCAAATAAAAAGATATACACAAAATATAAAAATAAAAACTGACAATTATTAATTATTATGAGAAAATATTAAAAATTGCTTGAAGAGTTGAATGAATGAACAAACCAAAATGGTTGGTTAAATTTTGTAGATCATACCGACCCCGTTTAACTTAGAAGTGTAATTCACTGTCTGTCAGGGCATATAGCTCGAGAAGTAGTTGTTTTTTTTAAGTGAACGGTCACGTTTTTAATAGTTATTTACGTAACAAGTCCCGATAGTGATATTTTACGGGATGAGTAGGCAGTTTTCAGGGCGAGTCGTAGGATTTGTGTGAAGTTCCATTTTCGATTCAATACCGACTCATACCGAAAGTTCTATTTTCGGGACAACTGCGGAAAAATATATTTTCAAAACATTGTGAGGTGATAATACATTAAAACTATTATTCTATATCTATGTTTTTAAACTCTCTACCGGTAGTTTGCCGGTTTAACAGTGTAACGTGAGATATAATTGATAAAACAGGACTTATACTTTACTGATATAAGACTTTCCTCAAGGGTGCATCAGCTCCATGCTTGTGTTACACTAGGTATGTCAGACTATAAAAGCTTTAGGATGCCACTGCATTTTAGACGGAAACAACAAGGTGAGAAAGGTAGAAGCTCCTTGTAGAATTTTTGGCAAATACAATAATGAAAAAGTAAAAAACGTTTACCTGGGCACGTTCCCCAACAGTTCCCATAAAATTTTTGATTCAGATATGGAATCAAATGAAGTCTATCTGCCTGTCTTAACATGGAAATAGGAAAAACAGCTCTGAAAATGGGAAATGTCTTGTCCATCTCAATTTATTGTCTAGATTGGTTCCTTTTTATGTATTTTTCAAAAAATGTATAGAGCGATTGCGTGATCTGGGCCACTAGGGTATCAGTAATTTATATTTATTAATCTTCTAATAATTGCAATTAAAATTGTTTGAATTAATAATATTAATATTTAGGGTAAAAATGGGCATTTTTTGCTGCTTTTACGCGTTTTTCGGATATATTTTTTTTTTATTTTTTTTTATTTCAGTTCTTTAAAGTCGCTCCAGCCAATAAGGTTCTTAGCGACAAAAATTCTAGGTATAAAAATAATTATATAATACAATCTGATTCCTCAACAATTTGCAAAATATAAATCTTAATTTTTCTTTAAACATACAAAAAATTACTTTTTTTAAATTTTTTTTCCAACAATGTGTATTATAGCATTTTATTTTACAAATTGTTGAGTAATAAATGGCTCTGAAATACAAATAGAGGGGGATGGGGTAAGTGTAAGATTTAAGAAAACTAGAATTGGAATACTTTAAGTTTGTTTAACATTTTGAGTGAAACAAACGTGAAAAAGTAGCATTTTTAGTTTGAATTTCGCGCTATTTTCAGGAAACTATTTTGGATTTATTGATTTTCTGGAGTCACAGATGACTAAAAACCCGCGATTAAATATTTTTGTCCAATATTATTAATTTCAATTAATTACTCCAATTTCAATTTTTTTTGCATGCGTTTCGTGTCATTTATGAAGAAATTATGGGTAAAAAACTACCCTAAATGGGTCAAAATTGCTCTATAAGTAACATAAAACATTAAAATAATTGAAAACATTATTGGGCGTTAAATTCCAATCAAGTATATCCGAAAAACTCGTAAAAACAGCAAAAAGGTCCATTTATACCCTACATGTTAAATTTAATATGCCTAGCGGCTAAGATCAGTCGTATATATACCTCTTCTATCGTCTGGCGAGTTCTGGCTAGTTTATACCGAGTACTGAATGTTGTATCTTGTATCACAGTATAGAAACGAACCAGTATATTTTCTCGTGACGTGTCACTCCCGAGTTCTCTGTGACCTACAACGTCGTTCGGATGAGTATCTCATCCGGCGGCCAGTGCTGCGCTGCGATCCAACCAAAGTGGTTAATTTGCGAATAACATTATTTATTATACATATTTTGTATGAGATTATTGTTTTATTCACTCATCAGTGTACTGTTCCACAATATTTAAGAAAAAACATTGAAAAAACATTTAACACGTTCAAGTCATTTTAAAACTTATGCCACCTACGCCTATGGTAAAATGAATCGTAAAGCGATCCGTTCAAGGTCATCAAAAGCTCTAGTAATTTATAAATGAAATTTATAATAGTAATACTACTGGTTCTTTCCTATACTGTGGTTGTATTTTGATAGCAGACGTGTAAGGCGCCAGAGAAAAGATGTACCCAAATTTTCAAACGTTCCGACGCAAGTGAATCTACTTGTCGGTAGTTAGTCTTCGGTGGTCGTACGAACTATAAATTTCTTGAAAAATACATAAAAACCAACTCATCTAGACAATGAAACTGACAGAGAAGACATTTCCCATTTTCAGAGCTGTTTTTCCTATTTCCAACGGCCTCATTTGGAATCAAAACCGAAATGTTACGTAAATGCAAAATCAAAATATCTCAGAAATGTACCAGTAACTTATAGGATTCTAAAAAGTATTTGGGGTTGAAGATTACTTTCACAAAGGAATTTTTAAGTACCACATTGGTTCATTTTGAACAGTTTTAATGTACATACAATACTGTTGCAATTTGAATCTAAGTGTGAAATTAAATAAATATAATATTAATTTCTTTCGAATTTCCCGCTGGGCGCCAGTCCTTGAGCTATGACAAAAAAATTGTCAAGCAACAAAGACAAAATCCTATTTATCGTTAATAAAAAAAAAAATTATTCCAACTACAACAATTTTACTCTCACTATGGGTCGTGCTTCAGTACTGTCATCCTATAGCATGAGTTCCTTAAAAAATTTAACCCCAACCGTAATTCTATTCTATGATTCTGTCAAACACAAACAGTAGTGTCATAGAAATATAAAAAGGTGGTGTAATTTATTTTATGGTGTAACGTTTAGCAAATAGAAAAGAAGAAAAGTTATTTATAGTAAAACAAATCTGTGGTATTGCAATAGAAAGTATTTATTATAATAACGATATGATTTTATACCACATGCATAAATTCTTATGTGATTTTAAACAATAGTTAAGCTGAGGTAAGTCTATTAAGTTTCAAAATATTAAAAAAAATTAAAATAAAACCATCTTATGGGTGTCAAATAAATATGTGATTTTGAATTTCGTGCTGTATTTAGGAGTCCTTTTATTTTTTAGAGGTTATGTTATATTCTAGTTTAAGATTTTAAATGCAGCAACACGTAATTCAAATTCAATTAATACTAACTAACTTTAACTGAAATTAATAATAAGTTTTGCAATAAATCTGATTAATTTTGACAGCTGTTAAAAAAAAGTCTTTCAGAATTTAAATTTAGATAGATTTGGCCAAATTCATGAAATTGTACGTACTTATAAGTATACGGTGGATATTTTGCAAAATATTATAGGGTTGATACCTGGTAATCTTATGTATCTGTTTCTTCCAGGTATGCTTCAGAAAATATTATGGTTTCAGCTACTGGACAGTGTAAGTCATCCCTAGACCATGTGTCTTGAAATTTGGAGGTATAGGATTTATCGAAATGGTGTAAATGGTACTAGATATAATCAATCCGTTATACTTTTTTAAAAGTTTTCAAAAGCATCAAAAATTATCATCTCCTTCTTATTTATCTCAAAAAACCCTTTTCTCCTAGCAACCATGTAATAGCTTTTTCTTTTTTCTATGTTCATTCTGCCAGGATTAAAACAAACCTACTCCAAGTAATTCCTGTCCCACTTTATGAAACAGGTAATCAATAAATAAATTCTTGTCAAATTAAATATTCATGTTTTCTTTTGTAGAATTTTGACCTTTGAATGTTTACTTGGGAAAAAATTCACTTTTATTTGTAATTCTCAAGATCACTTTGGTGCCACTTACACAACTTAAAATTAGTTACAAACAATCTTATGATCTAATAAAATCCTTTTCCCCCCTATATTCTGGTTTCATTTCACTATTTCTATGAAATAGAATCTATCAAATATTTACTAAATTATACGATCAGACTTGTTTTACCATAGTAACTTATTATTATCAGTTTCAACATGTTACAATACATACATGTTTCGGTTCACAAAAATAAAAAGGAATCGTAAGCTATGGTGGATGAAAGAATTCCTGGGGAGTAAGAAAACATTAGAGCTATTTAGCGGTACAGGAAAATTACATCCACTTTTCTACAGAAAGAGTTGCAGATTAAAACCGCACTCCTTCGATGATTCGCTAGTTTTTCGATTCGAGGAACAGTGGCGAAAAATAATAGTTTCGCAGATTTTGTTGGAATTTGAGGTATACTTGGTGAATTTTAATGGTGGCATCTTCTAAATAAACTACAAATATAATCTATTTCACCAACCTCAAATTTTAATATCTCATTCTTATTCAATTAAATAGAAATAAACAATCTTCATATGCACACAGCTACAACTGAATTTCTTTAAATGTACCGACTTTCGATCGAGCCCGGACGTTGAGAAAGAGCTTGGTATCAGCTAGTAGCACGTATAAATTATCTGAATTCGTTAGCAACCGTTCGTTCGCT